>JAWZYU010000659.1:0-90000 GCA_038380435.1 Ryuthela nishihirai
GTTGACGTAAAAAATTAATATTACACTTAGTATATAATTTACAATATTTAATATGCAGAAAAAAAATTTAAAATATTCATTTTAAAATTTAAACATTTTTTTTGTTGGCTCTGTGAAGGAACAAATTATTCTAAACTATCAAAGCATTGGGTACCTCCATGCTGTTTGAATGGAAAACTATATTCAAAGCTCCACAACTTTCAAATAAGCCTTTTGGAGCAAAATGTCACAGGAAATAAATCAGAAATCTTAAAATATTTCCCCGAATCTTGTTCTAAAATAACATTTGTGTAATATTTAAACTTTTAACAGCAGGATTAAAACTTTTAACAGCAGGATTGCTGCTCGTCATCATTTACCTCAAATGTTAGAGCAATTCATTTACTAAAATGTAAGTAATTTTAGAAAAGTGTGTAATGAGTTCTTTATTTTCCATCAATTTTGAATGTTTAGGATGAGCTTAACAGCAGCATCTGCTCTCAAATATTTCGGCTTCAATAACTCTTAAATATTAAATGAATATTGTTTAAAATTGAGATTTGGGAAAATTTCAGATCAATAAATTATCTCGTGGCATATTTCTCCGAAAAGATTATTTTACAGTAATGAAGCTTTAAATGTGATTTCCCACTCACAGAGGGGGCGGGGTGGTTCAGTCGGTAGCTCGCCAGGCTCGTAATCTGTAGTTCCCAGGTTCGAGTCCCAGCTGGGTCAGCGTTGAGATTTATCTCCGCAAAATTCCCCGCCCTGCCCACGGTCAGTAGGGGACATCGATGGGCTTGGAAAGGCCGCCGTCCGTCGGATGGGACGTTAAGCCGTAGCCCCGTGTGCGGGAGAGCCATACCCTGTGCACTGTTAATGAACAGGCTGCATGGCCTTGATGGAAGGCTACCATCTGTCTCCCAACACCTGTTCCAGTGGGTCCCCTCCCCCAACTTTCTCTGAGCCTTCGGGGTCCTTGTGACCTGGCCATGGTGTGCAAAAAAAGTGCCGCTCAGAGGTAAAACAACCCAAAAATTCCACTCACATAATGTGCAAGTGTTCCTATACTTTTGATAATATTGTGTATATCTTCACATTTCATATCCCTTAAAATTTCACTTTCGATTAGGAGGAGAAGCAGTTTTTTGAATATCTCTTGAACTTGGTATATTTGCAACTAGTGTTTTATCCTTTCTAAGAAATGAAAAAAAAAATTTTATCGTTGATTAAATACAGTACTGTACAAATTAGTTGGGACAATAGGAAAATGCAGTAATAAAGAAACAACTAAAATATTTATTTGTTTAATAGTGTACATAGTAAATAGTGAATGTGACCCCCCTTAGCTTTAATTACTTCTTCCACCCTTTCAACCATTGATGCCACTAGCTTTCCACACATTTCCTTCACTTCAGGATCGTGGTACCACACTTTCATGACACTTTCTATCATTTTGGTTTTCATCGTGCAATCCATCTTAGATATGCGCGCATTAATAATGGCCCACAAATTTTCAATGGGGTTTAGATCGGGTGAATTTCCTGACCACTTCAATACCTTCAAATGTTGCTGGGTAAAGAAGCTCTTAGCAAGCTTAGAATTGTGGGATGGAGTCAGATCCTGTTGAAATACCACATCACTGTTAAAAAACAGTTTCTGCAGTGTTGGGACCATTTTCGCCTCCAGAACGCCTATGTATACCTTTTGCTGTCCATCATTCCTTCAATGAGGTGAAACGTCTGTGACCCGGAAGTGTGAAACATCCCCAAAGCATGACCTTGGGTGGGTGTTTGGGGGATTGCTGGATGTGGCCGGATCGAAGAGGTTCTCCAGGCGAGCGGCGGACGAAATCTGACCTGTAGCCATGCACCTCAAAGTGGGTTTCGTCGGAAAATATCACTTTTTCCCAATTCTCCACAGTGCAGTCTCGATGTTTCTTTGCCCAGGATAGCCTTGTTTGCTTCATAGTGGGTGTCAAAAGCTGCTTTTTGGAGGAGCATCGAGGCTGGCGGCCACACTCCAGAAGGCGACGACGTACGGTGGAAGCATCTATATTAACCCCATGAGATGCAATCTCCCTTTTGATGTCTCCACTGGTCTTCTTCGGGTCTATGATACTAATTCTTCGAATTAGACTATCATCTCTAGGGGTGGTTTTTCTTTTTCATGCACAGTGTCCTGTACGGGACGTGTCCACGGACCCTGTCTCCATATAAAGCTTCATGATCCGTGACACGCTGGATTTCCCGACGCCAACTGCTTTTGCTATCTGCCTAACAGTAAGTGAAGTGTTTTCGCCTAAAGCGATTATTTTAGCTCGTTTACGAGGCGTGATGTCCATGAAGTATTTAATAAAAAAAGTTTCCAATGAAAATTGTGAACTACTTACATAATCATGTCTTCAACCTATGAAATATCAATTCCGACTAAAGTGGAATTGTAAATAATAGCAGAGTAACACAATAGACAATTCTAGACTTGCAGATATCGCTCTGCTGCAAATCTGAACTTGAGCGTGCCCATTGCAGGGACACGCGCAAGTTTAGACTAGCAGCAGAAGGTTACGAACAAGTTTAGACTTGCAGCAGTTTAGACCAGTGTCTCGCAAACTTTTTTACTCTGCGGCACACTGAATCTAATTTTTTTTCCGCGTCACACTGACTCTAATTTTTTTTCCGCGGCACACTGAATCTATTTTTTTTTCGCAGCACACCTAAAAAAGAATTTTTGATGGTTACGTAAAAAGAGGAAAATTGAAGTTTCGTTAAATGCATTTTATTTAAAATAAATATAATAATAAATATATTTAATCATAACTCGGTGTTTGTTTTAAATATTTGTCCGTTCTATGGCTTGAAATAATCAAAAATTAATGCGAAAATTTGGAAAAAAGCTTGATAAATACTTACAACATCCCAGTTGATAAAATCTGAAAGATTTTTATTAAAACACGTCGATAACACAAGTCAAGTCAAAATTTGGAATATCTAGTGTCAATTTGAAAATCTCGCGCGGCACACTACTGTGCCGCGGCATACAGTTTGCGAGACACTGGTTTAGACTCTGCAGCAGAAGGAATTTAGCGTTCCTTCGCTTGTCCCAACTAATTCGCACAGTACTGTAAGCTAAATGTAACCTTTAAATGCTAACGCCCATAAGCAAGTTCCTTACGGCGAAATCCGGCCCTGGGTTAGATCAAGTTCGGCAGATGCTATATTTAAATTAAATGTCAATTCTTTCACTTAGTCATGGAAACTTCAACATATCGAGATGTGCCTCTTTCTTTCTGATAATAGATTATCAGCAAGACATATGATATTTCGTTTTTGATTTCTACCCGTTAAATGAATTGTTTGCAAGTACATTCAAAAATGGGAGGAAATGAAACGTATAAGATGAATATATTATTTTATGATCTATGGAAATTTCTTGTTATTTTTTACAAATCAAAATTATTTTTCCGCACTTTACTTGCTTTAGTTTTGTTAGAATATGCCTATAAAATAAGTAAAACAAACTTCATGATTTGCGTAATTTTTTAAGAACTGTCCATATATTTGGTACGGTTGGTGATCCGGCATCAAAGAGTAACAGCAGAACTAATTTATGTGACTTGAAAAGTGCATGAATTGCTTGAAATATTAGAGAACAGAGTTGGTCTTTGTCACATTTTTTGTGTTAGCTATTGAATAGCAGTTGCAAATGATTTTTATTTGCAAAGGGAGTTGAGATAAAGTCGTTTGATGGATTGGCTAGGGAAAGCTAGAAAACAATTTTCTGTGTTTAAAATTTGAACTGAATTTATGTTTTTTTCTTCATTCACTTTTTTTTATATTCTCTTATTTAGGTTAAAGTTTAAAACGAACAGCTTTCACATCCAATAATCAGAGGGATACGGCAGCATGCATCGTCTTCGCTGAAATGTTTTATGAAAATATGTTTTTTTTTTCTTTTTTGTTTGTGATTTGACATTTCTTTTACTTTCTCCTTCAAAGGAACTGTCAGAACTTTGTCAAGTCACTTGCTTCCCAAGTGATTAATCTCCTAAACCACTAACGTCAATAAAACAGGATTTTTTCTTTTCAGTCTTTAAAGAAAAAACAGAAAACTTTTCTCACAAGACTTTTATTTGCTTATATTCAACTATACACGCAATAAAAGTGAATAAAAGTAAATCCATATAATTTTGCTTAGCAAGGGGACTAGATTACGATATCATATACTTAGATTTTTATCAAATATCTTATCCCCAATTTCCACAGCGAATTGCAACTATTTCCAATAAGAATTTTCCTACTCCTGAAGTGAAGAATGCGATGTCGATAATACTAGAGCAAATGGTTTAACGTACTCTCGACAGTTGGCTCTGTTCACCGATGCCCTGCAGCTTGTTGTAGGGTGATGGATGCTGTGCTGTAATGAGGTTATCTCTGAACTTGGAGCAAGGAATGACAGAACCCACAATCACCGGCTTCCCATACAGCTCGTTAACAATAGATTGCTCGATTATCATCAGACATGAAAAATATATTTTTTATGTCAAGTGACAAGTCTGCTTCATATGTGTTCCTATATATATGCCTCAAGTGTGTTATTATATATGTTTCATGTATTATTATATTTGTAAAGAAGAACTATCGATCAGGAAGTAGAGGGATGAATTAGAATCTTTATGATCAGTGCTGAAAGAGTTTTTAGTGCTTAATCGGGTAGCAACTGCTCTAAAAGCTGCGATGTCTAAAGAAAAGATCCCATAAGCGACGTTACAATTAGAAAGATACCTGAGGCTGCGTCGTTTCGATAATGGATCCGTTTTTTAAATTTCATTAATCTTAACCATTTAGTGAAATTTTGATGAAATAGAAAGAGCTTTTACCGCACTGAAGTTCAAAAGAGAAAGTTCATGATGTAATTCTCCTTAAATTATTAGAAGTTTCATTTGGTAGATTTCTTTTCCATTAGATAAGGTATTTTAATGCTACTAAGGTTAGTAAACTTTTAATCAAGTGTCTGATTAATTATTTGCACAATTCTGTTCAAAATAATTTTATGTTCCAAAAATGGCAAAAAGGACAAAGGTGGTTGATATAGAATAAATGCAGTAGAGCGTTAATCTCAGAGTTTGTGTATTTAGCCGTCTTTTCATGAGTATTCTAAATATTAAAAGTTAATTTACTAAGCATTTAATCATTATTAATAAGTAACATACTTCATTAATCATCTTAAGCAATAGGATGAAGATGGATCCAGAGTAAACATTGTCTTAAGCCGGTTTGGATCTGAACCAGCGACCTCTTGATGTCATATCAGGTGCTCTGACCTATGAGGCGGGGGTGGCTCAGTCGGTAGCGCGCCAGGCTCGTAATCTGTAGTTCCCAGGTTCGAGTCCCAGCTGGGTCAGCGTTGAGATTTATCTCCGCAAAATTCCCCTCCCTGCCCATGGTCAGTAGGGGACACCGATGGGCTTGGAAAAGCCGCCGTCCGTCGGATGGGATGTTGCGCCGTGTGCGGGAGAGCCATACCCTGTACACGTTAAAGAACACGCTGGATAGTCTTGACGGGAGGCTACCATCTGTCTCCCAACCAGGAAAGATGGTAGTTCCTCTGTTCCAGTGGGTCCCCAACCTTCTCTGAGCCTTCGGGGTCAATGTGACCTGACCATTTAGCTCATGGTGTGCATGACTCAGAGGTAAAACAACCCAACCCTGACCTATGAGCTACGGTCGCTAATCAATCTGTCCTCTACTGCTGATGTTTTGCTCTGCACCATCGTATCAATCACGTTTGAGTGCATTGGAAATTTTTTCTTCAGAGACATCTCAGACATACGCACGTGACCAGCCACCCTCCCAAAACCTCTTGACTGCATCTTTTGTGAGCAAATCTGAACCTGCTTCACTTCTGGTATAATCACAAGTATCTTGTATATGTACAAATGAATCCACAATTCATCATTGATTTATTACGTATTTAATCACTATTTAAAATGCTTTCAGATCTTGTCTTGAGCCGTAGGTTCAGATCCCACCCAGCTCAAGACAATATTTCCTCAACACCCATTTTCATCCTGTTACTTAAACATTTTAATAGTGATTAAATTCTTAATAAATCAATTTTCTGCTATGGGTTCATTTGACTATTAATAATTTAATGAGTGAATATCTTATGAAGAGGAAAATCGTTATTTGTCTGTGGGGAGATGAAGCCTTAGAGCGCCTCTGATAGATATTATAATTTATTTTTAGTCCAAATTCATAAAGAAATTTCTAATTTGTCAGAAGGGGTTGGGTTGTTTTACCTCTGAGCGGCACTTTTTTGCACACCATGGGCTAAATGGCCAGGTCACATGGACCCCGAAGGCTCAGAGAAGGTTGGGGGAGGAGACCCACTGGAACAGCTGTTGGGAGACAGATGGTAGTCTCCCGTCAAGGCCATCCAGCGTGTTCTTTATCGTGCACAGGGTATGGCTCTCCCGCACACGGGGCCACGGCTTAACGTCCCATCCGACGGACGGCGGCCTTTCCAAGCCCATCGGTGTCCCGTACTGACTGTGGGGAGGGCGGGGAGTTATGCGGAGATAAATCTCAACGCTGACCCAGCTGGGACTCGAACCTGGGAACTGCAGATTACGAGCCTGGCGCGCTACCGACTGAGCCACCCCCACCCCTGTCAGAAGGGAGTTAAAATTTTTCCAAAGAATTTAGTCACTGAGGAGAGGTAATAAAATGCATTCATAGTTCAGTCATTAGAGATAAATAAAAGACAGTGGTCAAACTCAAAGTTAGATGAAAACTTGCCTTGAGCCAGATGGAATGACCTGACATCCTCATAGTATTAGGTGTTGTGGCCACTGAGCTACCACTGTAGGTTTCTATTCCATCTGGGTCAAGACAATTTTCCCTCTAATTTTCAGTTTGATGTTGAGAAGTGTTTCATCGAATTCAAATAAAAGGTACCTTATTACAATTACGTTTAGAGGAAAACGTTTCAAAAAGGAAATAAAATTTGAAATATAGTGGGAAGTTTAACAATTCTTGGGTTGTTGTGCAGTAGTGATTCTCAAAGTATTGGTCCGCAGCGAGCTGCCAGAAAAGGAAGAATTATGTTTTCAGAAGCATGATATTTATATGCCATAGCGTCACATTTCGATCCAACACTCCAGGTTGGATTGTTTTACCTCTGAGCGGCACTTTTTTGCACACCATGGGCTAAATGGCCAGGTCACATGGACCCCGAAGGCTCAGAGAAGGTTGGGGGAGGGGACCCACTAGAACAGCTGTTGGGAGACAGATGGTAGCCCCCCCCCGTCAAGGCCATCCAGCGTGTTCTTTAACGTGCACAGGATATGGCTCTCTCCCGCACACGGGGCCACGGCTTAACGTCCCATCCGACGGACGGCGGCCTTTCCAAGCCCATCGGTGTCCCCTACTCACCGTGGGCAGGGAATTTTGCGGAGATAAATCTCAACGCTGACCTCAGCTGGGACTCGAACCTGGGAATTACAGATTACGAGCCTGGCGCGCTACTGACTAAGCCACCCCCGCCCCAAATTTAATGTTGTGTTAACCGGTATTTCGCCTTATCCATTTCGGTATTAAGGGTTTCTGACTGTAATGGGCTGATCAACAAAAAAGAGCGACCTGGTCTGTTGATTCTTAATCTGGTGTCCTCACAAATAAATTGATAATCTGTTCGGTTTGCGATCAAATGGCCAATTTTCATATCATTCATCAATTCAATATCATTCATCAACATATCAATCATATCATCAAATTGTGTGCACCTCAGAATTTAAAGTCCACACATGGCCGGCCGCAAGATGAATGCGTTCTAATAGCAATCTGGGATTCATTTTAAGCATTGCAAAATTGCCCCTTTTCAAACCAATCCGTTTCTGTCGATCGCGTATGAAAAGTTGGGATTAGAAATTAACAGAATTTGACTTTAATTCATTTAAAGCACTGGCGATCAGCCTTTTCACTGGTGGGTCATTTTTCAATAATGAAAGCCAATATGTGGGCTACGTTTTGAATAGTGGAGGCTACTCGCGAGCCAGAATATTAATGTACTTATATTGGTCAATGGGCATTAAAAATATGAAGAAACACCACAATTTCTTTTGCCGTTTGTATCTATATCTTAGTGATTCGATTCAGAAGCGTTCCTATTAGAGGTCAGTCGGAGCCAGAGTCAGCCCAAACCCGATACATTTCCACAATGGTTGTGCCCGATCCCAATTTGGTAAACACATTTGTCTGATGCATCGTAAGAAATGCATGTAACTAATCATTTATTTTATTGTTATATTACTAATTACACTCATTTTATGACAAAATTAAAATGCTAATACTGCTTCAGTGAAAAATATTACAACTATTATAGTAATTAGTTTTATATTTGAGTAAAAACCTTGCCACACTGGCATGCCCAACGACATGAAAATAAGAAGAAATGCAGAAGGGCTAAGAGAAGTTTGGGGAAGTGGACCCACTAGACTGCTACAATACAGATGGAATCTTTCTGCCAAGACCATCCGTCGTGGGGGCGGGGGTGGCTCAGTCGGTAGCGCGCCAGGCTCGTAATCTGTAGTTCCCAGGTTCGAGTCCCAGCTGGGTCAGCGTTGAGATTTATCTCCGCAAATTTCCCCGCCCTGCCCACGGTCAGTAGGGGACACCGATGGGCTTGGAAAGGCCGCCGTCCGTCGGATGGGACATTAAGCCGTGGCCCCGTGTGCGGGAGAGCCATACCCTGTGCACGTTAAAGAACACGCTGGATGGCCTTGACGGGAGACTACCATCTGTCTCCCAACAGTTATTCCAGTGGGTCCCCTCCCCCAACCTTCTCTGAGCCTTCGGGGTCCATGTGACCTGGCCATTTAGCCCATGGTGTGCAAAAAAGTGCCGCTCAGAGGTAAAACAACCCAACTCAACCATCCGTCGTGTTTTTAACAATGGGCTCACAGTTTTTACCCCCATCCGACAGATGGCGGTCATTCCAAGGCCATCGGTGTTCAGCGGAAATAAATTTTAAAGCTGGCGCAGGTGGAACTCGAACCTGGGAGCTGCAGATTACGAGCCTGGCGCATTTTAACCTAAGTTAAAAACGAGATGTTGGGGGGTGACAGTAGTGTTTAACTCATCTTCCAGAGGTCGGGGGAAAACAAATTTTTAAAATGATTTTTATATAATTATCCTTTAATAATCCTCCTTCCTACATATAATAATATAAATCAATTTAAGGAATTTTTTTTATTTTTTGGCGTGGGGGGATTGGGTTTGTTGTTTTATATTTGAGTACCCTTTTTTGCACACAATGGGCTAAATGGTCACGACACAAAGACTCCAAGGGCTCATAGAAGGTTTGGGGGAAGGGGACCCACTGGACAGCTGTCGAGAGACACATGGTATCCTCCCGTCAAGGCCATTTAGGGTGTTCGTTATTGTGCACAGGGTATGGCTTTCCCGCACACGGGGCCACGGCCTAACGTCCCTCCATCGAGTCAGTAGGGGACACTGATGGGCATGGAAAGGACGGTAGCCTTTCCATGCCCATCAGTGTCCCCTACTGACTCGAGGGCAGGGAGGGGAGTTTTGAGCAGATAAATCTAAACGTTGACCCAGTCGGAACTCGAGCCTGGGAACTGCAGATTACGAGCCTGGCACGCTACTAATTGAGCCACCCACACACAAACATCCCTCCTTTTTTTTCTTTTTCTTTTTTAGTTTAGAAATAAAAAAATACCATTAGATGTGTTCATAAGTAGTAAAATATACTAATTGCGAACTATTTCACTACGTAAAATGTTGGAAAAAAAAATCGAGTTTGGATTGTTTTGAAATTCAAACCAATTGAGCAAGCGCCTTATGCACCTGTGCAGTAATCTACCACTGGTAACGTCAGAAGAGATTGAATTGAAGTTTATTTCACCCAAACATACATATAAAACACAGACAAGTTCACAGACAGGTGAAAAAGGAGAACATAATAAGCCGTAGCTTTTGATAAATGTTTCCTGAAATACACTTAAATTTAAAGCAATGCAGGTGACCTTTCTTCCCAAATGAAAACAGTCGATCCGAATTTAATTATAAATATTTATTTTCAAATATTTGTCGGCTATAGCAAATGGTAAAAATTGAAAAACCTAACTGAAGAAGTATTTGTTTGGCGTCACTGTCATAAAGCCAACGCTGCTACAGAATGGGAGAGAAGTCAGATTAATGCATTCCACCCACAGAAGAATTCTCAGAATGTCGGCTGTACAATATCAGAGTCTCCCTATTTACACTCAGGCTTTGTCATTGGGGCCGTCCCGTGGCCGAGTGGTTAGTACGCTTGGCTACTGATCTAAGGGACCTGGGTTCGAGCCCCGGAATTAGGCATGGATGTGTGTGTCGTTTTTCTGCTGAGGTCCTGCCATCCTCTCAGATCTCCTACTGTGGCATATAAACTGACAGGCTCCTGTCAGAACTCTGTGGCAAGCAGCTGCTTGAGGGGGTATTTATTTATTTTTTTTTGTCATTGGGGGGGGGGGCGGCTGTTATGGTAGAAATTCCACTGACAGCAATGATCTGCCTACTATTTTCAGGGGCGGGGGTGGGTCAGTCGGTAGTGCGCCAGGCTCGTAATCTGTAGTTCCCAGGTTCGAGTCCCAGCTGGGTCAGCGTTGAGATTTATCTCCGCAAAATTCCCCGCCCTGCCCACGGTCAGTAGGGGACACCGATGGGCTTGGAAAGGCCGCCGTCCGTCGGATGGGACGTTAAACCGTGGCCCCGTGTGTGGGAGACCCATACCCTGTGCATGTTAAAGAACACGCTGGATGGCCTTGACGGGAGGCAACCATCTGTCTCCCAACAGCTGTTCCAGTGGGTCCCCTCCCCCAACCTTCTCTGAGCCTTCGGGGTCCATGTGACCTGGCCATTTAGCCCATGGTGTGCAAAAAAGTGCCGCTCAGAGGTAAAACAACCCATACTTATCTCAATAACCGCATATTCACGAGGGAGCGGGCATTGGCTTAACTGGAAGCTTCAAATTCAAATCCCCATTGCATTTGACTTCACAATTTTTCAGCTAATCCCATTTTAACTCTTAAATGACAACGGGGACATTTCTAGGCTTCGAAAAACTACTTGCCTTCTGACGAGACTTTAAACTATAGTATATGCCTTAACTGGCATAGTGGTTACGCAGCTAGCGACTGTTCCAGCAAGGCAAACTTTGTGGTTGTGTTAGCTCTAACAAAGGTAGTGGTCAGCAGTGACTTCGGTCGTAGTAGGGCATGTCCTTGTATGAGAAGGCCTGTAAAAAAAAAAAGCTAGGATTCTTCTCTGTCCTATATGTCGCAAAATAAAAAAAATAGTCTCGTCTGTAGGAATGTCTGTCAGTTGTTTTCCTATAAGAAGCTTTTTTTTTTTTTTTGAACACAATAAGCTAAATGGCCAGGTCGCAAGGACCCCTAAAGGATCAGAGAAGGTTGGGGAGAACATTTTTAAATCTTCCATAATTTTAATTTCGCCGTTAGAGGGCCTAGATTTCGAAAAATTATAATTTTTGCTTTCTTTTTGGAAACAAAAGAAACGTTTGTTTTTTGTTGCTTTTTTTCCGAAAAACAAAACGTTTTGCTTTTAAAAACGAATATCTCACATTCGGCAGAGGCAATTGAACGTTCTTGTTTCCTTATTCTTTAACTGTTATCTGTTTTTCAATTCATTAAATTTCATGTTTTCTATTAATTAATTTATTCTTTCTTGTGCTCATCAAGAATCGTTGACAATGCAAGAAAGCAGACGTTGTGAATTAGCGTCCCCATTTTAAGCTGTTGTCAAAAAAATTGCAAAGAAAGGAAAATAAATTAATACTAGCGAACACCAGCTTCGGAAGATTTTGCAAACGGTCTCGTTCTTGCTTCATACAAAATAAATTAATAGCAAAATTTGGATTAAAACTAGATGTTAAATTTATTTAGGCAGGAACAGAAAAAAAATAACTTCGTTTTCAATTTAGTTAAGAGTTAAAAGAAACTTAAGCAGCATTAATTTTACACCGACGTCTATTGTAAAAAAAAAAAGAGATTTTCCTGAAGACATAAGGAATAAATTAATTCAGTGTTCTGCTAGAGATTAATTGCAAAAGCAGCCGTCTGTGACGAGATTAATTTAAATAATACAAAATTTCATTCAAGTTAATGAAACTTGATTTTTTTTTAGATCGGTAGAAAAAATATATATACACACTGATTAAAGTCATGAAGAGTGAATGAGGACTGTAACATTTAATTTTTTTTAAAAAATAGCCAAGGAAGAGAAAATGTTTAACCAAAGAGAGCAAAAGTCAAGTAAAAAATAAAAAGTGTAGGGGAAGGAAGAACGAGACTGGATTTCCACTACAGTATAACATTTTCACCTTAGCTTTAGGGGGCGGGGTGGCTCAGTAGGTAGCGCGCCAGGCTCGTAATCTGTAGTTCCCAGGTTTGAGTCCCAGCTGGGTCAGCGTTGAGATTTATCTCCGCAAAAATTCCCCGCCCTACCCACGGTCAGTAGGGGACACCGATGGGCTTGGAAAGGCCGCCGTCCGTCGGATGGGACGTTAAGCCGTGGCACCGTGTTTGGGAGAGCCATACCCTGTGCACGTTAAAGAACACGCTGGATGGCCTTGACGGGAGGCTACCATCTGTCGCCCAACAGCTGCTCCAGTGGGTCCCCTCCCCCAACCTTCTCTGAGCCTTCGGGGTCCATGTGACCTGGCCATTTAGCCCATGGTGTGCAAAAAGGTGCCGCTCAGAGGTAAAACAACCCAACCTTAGCTTTAGAGTTTTTTTAAATCTTTACAAAAGGTGAAATATGCAGTAATATATTTTGGCCCCATTACTTTTACTAGCATTCTCAAGGGGGGGCAGGGCCCTTTTGCTCCTTCCCCCCTCCTAGATCCGGTCCTGTGTATAATGCTCCATTCATCAACGCCAGGATGCATATCGAAAGTATCGAGGGGGGAATTTCATGAAGCAATTTCGTGATATTTGCTTTTTTACTGGCCTACCCAAAAAGGTTTGTAAGTTTATTCAAGCCTCTTGAAGGCTGCAATAATGTATATTTTCTACGAAAGCCCAAAAAATCATCGACTCAAGATACTCCCATTATAAATTTTGGGCACGTCCTTATTCATGGGGGGGGCCGGGGGGGCTCAGTCGGTAGCGCGCCAGGCTCGTAATCTGTAGTTCCCAAGTTCGAGTCCCAGCTGGGCCAGCGTTGAGATTTATCTCCGCAAAATTCCCCGCCCTGTCCACGATCAGTAGGGGATACCGATGGGCTTGGAAAGGCCGCCGTCCGTCGGATGGGACGATTAGCCGTGGCCCCGTGTGCGGGAGAGCCATACCCTGCGCACGTTAAAGAACACGCTGGATGGCCTTGACGGGAGGCTACCATCTGTCTCCCAACAGCTGTTCCAGTGGGTCCCCTCCCCCAACCTTCTCTGAGCCTTCGGGGTCCATGTGACCTGGCCATTTAGCCCATGGTATGCAAAAAAGTGCCGCTCAGAGGTAAAACAACTAAACCCTTATTCATGGCAGGAAGGGAACAATGCTCTTTTCTTTTAATGCGGATATCATAAACCCATCCAGGAGTAAGTAGGAAATGGTAATCATTAAGTGTGTGTGTGTCATTTTTTTTCTCTTATGAGAAAAAACGTAACTTAGCGTAAATTAAGAGACATCGTTCACAAAAAACAATGAAATCCTTCCAAAGGATTTTTTTTTGCCAATTTTTTTTGTCCGTTGGTTCATTGCTATTTGTCACAAAACATTCAAAAAAACTGTAACTAGGTCCGAATCTAGAAAGAAACAAGGAAGTTGAAGGGTACAGTCGCTCAAAAAAGTATCCGAACACGGATAAACACACACAAAAAAGTCACGTAACATGAAGGTTGCCAGATCACTAATTTCTAAAAAAATCGTTGCCAGATATTTTTTCTGAATTCTGTAATCAACCGTAGTGTTCGGATGCTTTTTTGAGCGACTGTACACAAGTGATCCAGGTGAAAAGGGAGAGGGGACAAGACCCAACCAAAACTGAACTGGAATGCCCATCTAGTCATAACTTTTTTTTTCACTTCGTTCTACTGATATTCGACAAATATCTTGAAAAAATAAGGGTAACATATACAGGATGAATCTGAAAAAGTGGGCAAAACTTTACGGGGTGGTAGAACGCAGCTATACTAGCAATATTCGCCATAGAATGTATGGTCGGAACGCAAGCGGTGAGAAGTTAAAAGGTAGTTTTCCACTGTCACATTTAAAGAATGAACACAAGAAGGAGAGGAGATACTCTGTGCCTCACTTGCATTCCCGTCCGCCGCACCGTAAACAAAGTGCATATCCGCCATTTCGTGGTTAGTATAACCAGCCATCCTCTCGGCAATCACGGTAGAAATGCCGTTGGGTGCGAGGACCGACCCTTTTATACCATTTCCAACGCCACCTAGCGGCTCGCCGTTTGCGTTCCGCCCATACTTTCTATGACGAATATTGCTTGTATAGCTGCGTTCTACCACCCCGTAAAGTTTTGCCCACTTTTTCAGATTCACCCTGTATATATGTTAAATATTTTTTCGCCACTATTTCATTATTAGCCTTATTAAATGCATTCTCAAATTTTATTTCCATTGGAATTTTTTCTTCAAACAGACAATTTTCAAAGTTGAGATATTTGAATGTAGCTTCCATTCAAATATTGAAGTATCTAATCAGTTTGGGAAATATAGTGCATTATACTAATCCCAGTCACTGAAGGTGGAGTGATCTCAGTTACTAAAGCAGAGTGATACCAGTTACTGAAGACGGAGTGATCTCAGTTACTAAAAGTGGGTTGGGTTGTTTTACCTCTGAGCGGCACTTTTTTGCACACCATGGGCTAAATGGCCAGGTCACATGGACCCCGAAGGCTCAGAGAAGGTTGGGGGAGGGGACCCACTGGAACAGCTGTTGGGAGACAGATGGTAGCCCCCCGTCAAGGCCATCCAGCGTGTTCTTTATCGTGCACAGGGTATGGCTCTCCCGCACACGGGGCCACGGCTTAACGTCCCATCCGACGGACGGTACTGAAAATGGAGTGATCTCAGTTACTGAAGATGGAGTGATAGATATATTAGATATAGAATAGGCCCTAGATTTACAACTGTTTGATTTACGCCGATTTTAATATCCGACGGTTTTAGAATTTTCTAGTAATTAGTTATTAATAGTCCATATCGTAAACAAGATCAGGGAGTATTCATTTTCCTTTATGAGTCGCTTGAAGTGCTCAGGATACATCTTTGTTGCTCCTTCATCAGCACAGGCATTTTTATATTGCAAATTTGAGTTCGCTGCTTAAAATTAGCGAACCAGCCTTTGCTGGCTATGCAATTTTCATCGCCGCCTTCCTTTTATTTCATTAAACAAACTCTTCGCTTCATCGCAAATAACACTTTGTTTCTTTGTTTTTTTTAATAAATTTCCTTAGTTTCTCCTAAAAATTCTGGAAAATTCTATTCCGCCCTGACGCCACTAAAAAAGTTACTGAGCAGCGCTACTGGGCAGGTAGAGTCAATTTGCCTCGAAGGGTCTAGTCTAGAACTTAGGGGGCGGGGGTGCTCTGTCGGTAGCGCGCCAGGCTCGTAATCTGTAGTTCCCAGGTTCGAGTCCCAGCTGGGTCAGCGTTGAGATTTATCTCCGCAAAATTCCCCGCCCTGCCCACGGTCAGTAGGGGACACCGATGGGCTTGGAAAGGCCGCCGTCCGTCGGATGGGACGTTAAGCTGTGGTCCCGTGTGCGGGAGAGACATACCCTGTGCACGTTAAAGAACACGCTGGATGGCCTTGACGGGAGGCTACCATCTGTCTCCCAAAAGCTGTTCCAGTGGGTCCCCTCCCCCAACCTTCTCTGAGCCTTCGGGGTCCTTGTGATCTGGCCATTTAGCCCATGGTGTGCAAAAAAGTGCCGCTCAGAGATAAAACAACCCAATCTAGAACTTAGACAAAAGGCCCCGTTATAAATACTGGCGAACCGAGCATTGTGTCTCAGTGTCTCATTTTAAAAACGGGTACTATGTTGCGTTCGGTAGTGGCTCTTAAAAGTGAATAATTTTAAAAACTCGGTTTGCGTTATGAGTTATTGAACACTGTACTGTGTTTACTATTATCTGTGCTACATTATCGAGGTTTATTCTGTACTTTAACTTTGTGACTTAGAATTTTTAATAACTTTGTTCTTTAAAATGAAAAATAAAACTGATCGTAAGAGCAGAAGTGCAACTGTCGGTGAAAATGTTGATAAAAGACGACACAATTCTATAAGGCTAGAAGAAAAGACAGAATTTATGAAAAGAATAAAGGATGATCAATCACGTCCTACTGTTTGTAGGGTGCTACTTATTGCTCCCTCCACTGCAACAACAATGCATGAAAAATGCTGATAAAATTAAAAGGACAATGGAAAGTGCAACAACTCTTAGATACTCATATGGTCCTGTGATTGGAAAAATGGAAGTTATTCTCAATATGGGTTGACGAGTTAAATGAAAGAAACATTCCTCTCACACAAAGTGTTATTTGCGCTGAAGCGAAGAGTTTGCTTAATGAGTTTAATTAAAGGAAGTAGTCGACGAAACGTTCATAGTAAGCAAAGATTGGCTCCCTAATTTCAAGCAGCGAACTCAAATTTGAAATATAAAAATGCCAGTGCTGCTGAAGAAGCAACAAAGTATATTATACATAAAGCTGGATATTTGGCAGAAGATTAAAGGTACCATGAGGTTGTGGATGTAATGTGGATGGTAATGATGACTTGTCTTCATCACAGATCTTCTCTATGGAGTGTTAAACTGACAGTCTGCTGTCAGAATATCTGGGGCAAGCTGCTGCTTGAGGGGCAATTTATTTATTTATGATAAAATGCCACAAAATGTAAAATGTGAATGGATAAAATAGGATAAAATACGAATGGCCATATCTTATTATTATCAATGACTTGGGATTGGGGAGGCCTGAGCACAGTTCAGCATCTACTCATTTACCATTCTGTTAATGTGACTTAAAACAGAAATAAACAAAACTTTTACTTTTTTAAATATAATTGAGTGTTTTATATTAATTTAAAATAGTAATTTAATTTTTGAAATACAATTTCGCTAATTGATAATGGTACCATAAGTAAATTCTTCAATTATTCTATTAAATGTTCATATTTTTTATAACTCTGCAATTTTGAAGCGCCTCAAACAGTAGTTCAAGAATTCGTCAAATCATAGAAATCGCCTGCAGTGTGTGAAATACAAAAGAATAAGTTAATGCGACTGGATCAGGTTCAGTTTTGATCCTCATTAAATATCAAAATCCACTTTTGAGCCTCATTTCCCACCCTCAGATATCAAGTGCCTTTTTCAGTAACGTCAAATATTAAGTCCAATTTTCCATCCCCCACTTCCACCCTCTGATACAAATATAATAAATTCCTAAACCCCTGGGGCGGGGGTGGCTCAGTCGGTAGCGCGCCAGTCTAGCAACCTGTAGTTCCCAGGTTCGACTCCCAGCTGGGTCGGTGCGCGCCAGACTAGCAACCTGTAGTTTCCCAGTTCTCTGTTGTTTCAGCTCCCAGCTGGGTCGGCGTTGAGATTTACCTCCACAAAATTCCCCGCCATGCCCACGGCCAGTAGGGGACACCGATGGGCCTAGATATAGGCCGCAGTCCGTCGGATGGGACGCTTAAGCCGTGGCGCCGTGTGCAGGAGAGCCATGTCCTGCGCACGTTAAAGAACACGCTGTATGGCCTGTTCCAGTGGGTCCCCTCCCCAACCCCCTCTGAGCCCCTGGGGCCCTGTGTGGCCTGGCCATTTAGCCCATGGTGTGCAAAAAAACAATAAGGGGCTTCAAAGAAATGCACTTCAACCTTTATTGTGTTAAGAAAACAAATTAATATTTAATCTTTTATGCAGACACTTCCTCTTCATTTACCAAGGATAGAATAATGGTTTTAATGTTCCTTTCAATCAGAAAAATATATATTTCGACTTTCGAATTTTTGGAACCTCTTAAATTTTTATAACTTAGGGCTTCTTGACTGTGCCATAGCTTTAAGGCCCCGGAAGGTCAATGTCCGGCCTTGAGGTAAATATGCATCTTTCACCATTATCGGATTTTTCTCCTGTGTTCCCTAACGATGCCGTCCCGTGGCCGAATGGTTAGCGCGCTTGGCTGCAAATCTAAGGGACCTGGGTTCGAGCCCCGGGTAAGGCATGGATATATGTGTCGTTTTTCTGCTGAGGACCTGCCATCCTCTCAGACCTTCTACTGTGACATATAAACTGACAGGCTCCTGTCAGACCTCTGTGGCAAGCAGCTGCTTGAGGGGGTATTTAATTTTGTTTATTCCCTAACGATAAATCGCCTACCCTGTAAGTACGCCTAACAAGGGATTGAGAGGACGTTAATCATGCGAACTGCTTCAATATTCAAGAGGCGTAAGGAGGGAGTTTGGCTTTGGGCAACAGATGCTATCAGAAACAAGCATCATTGGAATGATGCTAATACAAGCTTTAAAATTTTTTAAGGAAACTCAAGAATTTTGCTGAGATAAATCTCAACGCTGACCCAGCTGGGACTCGAGCTTCCCGTCAATGCCATCCAGCGTGTTCTTTAACGTGCACAGGGTATGGCTCTCCCGCACACGGAGCCACGGCTTAACGTCCCATCCGACGGACGGCGGCCTTTCCAAGCCCATCGGTGTCCCCTACTGACCGTGGACAGGGCGGGGAATTTTGCGGAGATAAATCTCAACGCTGACCCAGCTGGGACTCGAACCTGGGAACTACAGATTACGAGCCTGGGCTCTACCGAATTAGCCACCCCCTCCCCAGGGATTGAGAGGACGTTAATCATGCGAACTGCTTCAATATTCAAGAGGCGTAAGGAGGGAGTTTGGCTTTAGGCAACAGATGCTATCAGAAACAAGCATCATTGGAATGATGCTAATACAGGCTTTAAAAATTTTTTTAGGAAAACTCAAGAAATATAAAGGAAGTAAACTGATTAATCATTATTGTAATCAAATAGAAAATTTATTTAATCTATCCAATGTAGGGGGAAAATAAAAAGATTCACGTTTCCTATTTGCTCAGAAATGTAAATATTTTCCATTATTGAACATCTGCAACGAAACTGATATGGTAGACGGCTACCAGCAAATACTTTTACTGTTATTTATATTTATTTATATTGCCCAATAAATTAACCAGTCAAACAGAAGCATCGAAAATTAGGTTTACTTCAATTACTTTTTACCATAAAATGCAACAACTCCGAATTCATCAAAATATCCTTTCAGTCGATCGAACTTCAGTTAGTTGAATTGTGTGCAATATCTGCTTCTAATCAGCAGCATATGTATTTTAAAAGTAATTTTGCACATCATTTGTAAATACTTGAAAATTCTTTGAAACGGAAAACGTTTTCCAAAGCAATTCGTTACTGTACTTTAAAATGTGAAACAAATGCTACAAAAATTTTGAAATATGCTTTTGCGATAAAACATAGCCATAAAACTCAATTAAATCGTAAAACTTATACTATTCAAGCCTATGCTGCTATACTAGTAACGCCATCTATTGATCATAATAAAAAAAAAACATTCTGCAATAATATGATAGTTTGCAGGCCCTCAAGCAGCTATTTGCTACAGAGATCTGGCAGGAGCCTATAAATATCATACCCCACAGAAAAGTTCTGTGAGAAAGGAAGGACGTCGTCAGAAAGATAACACAACTAAAGAAACATACATATCTTACTGTCGGTTCCTGGGGTTGGTAGAATAAAATTGATCCACGGCGCCCACAAGTAAGGACCTAAGATTTTGGTTCGTTCGGTACACATACTGCAGCATATGTGTGAGGTCCAGGCTTTTTCCTGGTCCCCGATCTTGCATCCAAAATAAAACTCATACGCCGCTTTCACTATTGGAGTGATGGCTCTTTTCTGGCTTGCAAACGTCACTTCTCGCAAACGTAACAAAATGTATATGCACTATTAACACAGTTACGAGGCATCACTACTGCTGGATTTAAACTGCAAAGATCACTTGTGTTCTACTTATGAATCAAGGGTAAATGAGAGTCGCTCAAAAGACTTGCTCACCCTACGAGGCGTTGCTTGCAACTAACGATTTCATCATCTTTTGTCCGCGATCGTAAAGTCGCGATGTCGTAACTCAACTACATTGCATTAGACTTTGATGCAATATCTCCGGGGGTTGTGTGTATGGCAGGCTGATGCAATACAACACAATATGTTGCAATCTGGAGTTTAAAGTACAGCGTTGCGAAATGGTTACCTATGTACTCAATGCTGACTGAATCATTTATACATGACCATCTCTGTCTCTCCTAAACAAGAGCCAATCGACAAATTTTATTGTCATTTTCGTGTTCAGCACTTCGAAATTAGTAAAGATTGGCTATTTTCATTTCAAAGTCTTTTTGTGCGTTGCCCAGTGTAATTAGCCAACAGTGAGCAAATATAGCAGCTGTAGCTCAGGACAGATATGTCTAGTGAACAAAATTACACATTCTGGTAGGACCTCCGTAGCCCATTGCTGCATGAGGATTTTGTATGTATGTATGTATGTATGTATGTATGTATGTATGCATGTATGCATTCATACACATTGCCTGCATGCATGCAAATGAAGTACAAAATAATGTTACATTATTGCTTGTTTCTATTGGTGAACTGAAATTTGAGATAATTATGTGTAAATAAAACTTTCAATATGCGTTTTATTCATGACAAGAATTTTTTCGGAACCTATCGACCGAGTAAATCGAGGGATAGGTGTACTAGCCCCTGTGTTGTTTGGTGTTATCATTTGTCACCTTTTCCGAAACAGAAGACACTGCATTCGAGTGTACAATTGTAGTTGTGAAGATTTCATAATGTTAGGTGCAGTAGGCCCTTTAGGCCCGCGAACCTAAATAACCAATGTGACCAGCCTATCAAAGGGTGCTCAAAACATAGATCTAACTCAAAAATAAGAATCCTTTTATCTAACACAAAAAAGCCACATAAAAACTACTCTTCCCATTTTCAGGCAGCATTTGTATTGTAATTTAATGAAAAAAACGGGTACTTTTCATTTCATACTCTAACATCAAAAACTAAACATAGAGAATGCATTCAGAATAATACAAAACACAAAGACAGTGTAAAACATACAAAGAGCCAAATGTATTCATTGAGTCAGCTCAAAGTGCTTTCCCCAAATAACTCAAGCAATGAACGATAACGAAAAGTTCGCAATTTCCGCATTTAAGCTAGCCTCGCTAATTAACTTAATAATTGAATTGCAACCAGTGAGAACGTTGGCTCTGAGGAGAAGAACGCTAACAAGGCTCTTACTAATTAATTTTGTCGTTCTCTGAAACAAAAGACAGAGATATTTTTAACAAAACACGAGGAAAAGCTTTGACCAATGAATCAACTGATTCATTGAGGCATTTACTCTCGCTTGCAGCAAATATTTACCAGGAGAAAAGAATTAAGCAGCTTCACAGGATCAACAACAGAAAAGTAGTAAGAATTAAAATGTTCAACGCTCACAACGCTGTGTGAATACACAAATGATTCGTTGGCAAATTATTTGATTCTTCGATGCTCTACTTTGGTTGGGTTGACCATGTAGAAAAGGCAGATACGTGTTCTCTTTTCTTACAACCAAATTGCGGGGGTGGCTCAGTCGGTAGCTCAGTCGGTAGCGCGCCAAGCTCGTAATCTGTAGTTCCTAGCTGGGTCAGCGTTGAGATTTATCTCCGCAAAATTCCCCGCCCTGCCCACGGTCAGTAGGGGACACCGATGGGCTTGGAAAGGCCGCCCTCCGTCGGATGGGACGTTAAGCCGTGTGCGGGAGTGCCATACCCTGTGCACGTTAAAGAACACGCTGGATGGCCTTGACGGGAGGCTACCATCTGTCTCCCAACAGCTATTCCAGTGGGTCCCCTCCCCCAACCTTCTCTGAGCCTTCGGGGTCCATGTGACCTGGCCATTTAGCCATGGTGTGCAAAAAAAGTGCCGCTCAGAGGTAAAACAACCCAACTCTTACAACCAAAAAGAGAACTTTTTTCTTTTCTCTTTGAAAATTCAAAAATATGTCTGGAAACGTTGTTAAACACTATTATAGTAAAACACTAATTATAGTAAAACTTATAAATAAAAATTATAGAAACTATTATAGTAAAACACTAATATTACATAATTTTCATCATTAGTAAAAAGATTTTCAAAAAAATTTAGTTTCCTAAAAGTAATGTCTTTTATAGCTCTTTAATTAATGCACTCTTTGTTATAAGATTCGTATTTAATATGAAACAACCAAAGGTGAACCAAGAATCACTGTCAGCAATTCTAGTTATAGAAGGGCTAGAAGAAGAATATCACCGGGTTGTATTGGGTTGCTTTACTTCTGAGCGGCACACCATGGGTTAAATGGCCAGGTCACAAGGACCCCGAAGGCTAAGAGAAGGCTGATGAAGGGGACCTACTGGAACAGCTGTTGGGAAACAGATGGTAGCCTCCTGTCAAGATCATCCAGCGTGTTCTTTAACGTGAGTAGGGTATAGCTCTCCCGCACACGGGGCCACGGCTTAACGTTCCATCCGACAGACGACGGCCTTTTCCAAGCCCATCGGTGTCCCCTACTGACCGTGGGCAGGGCGGGGAGTTTTGCAGAAATATATGTTGGGGGGAAGAGAGAACGAAAATTTGCCAACTCGGAGATCAAATATTGCAAACCGAGAAAATAAGCACTTTACATAAATTTCATTGTATTTATTTCGAGGAAAAATTGTCTTGAGCCGGGTGTGATACGAACCCACGACCTCCTGATAACATGTCAGGTGCTCTGGACCACTGATCAGCCGCCGATCAAGATCTCCTCTAATTAGCGCTATGAACATTCCTTTTATGTTTCATATGGGCGCTAGTCTGGCAGCGCCTGACATGTTATCAGGAGATCGTGGGTTCGTATCCCACCCGGCTCAAGACAATTTTTCCTCTAAGATTTAAATCGACACTAAAGTGCTGATTTGTTACTTGATTGAATCTGTCGAGTTTATATCATTAATCATTATTTAGTATTTATTTATATATATTTTATTTATATTTATATATATATTTATGTATCTCCTGTAAATGGCGTACTCTGAATTATGTACAGTAGGAGGGGCAACTACCATAAATTTCGGATTTTACCAAGTGCCTCGATTTTGCAACCTTGTTATGATTTTGCAAAATAATTAAGTTTTTCATTTTCCGAATTTTGAACTCTTTAACAGTAGTAATTCATAATAATGATTGATTGGAAAATGTAAATAGTACTACACTGGCGGAAATTGAAAAAAGAACACCATTAACAATTGAAGCCTAATCTATGAGATTTATTTAATAGAAACAACTTGTTGAGAAAGGACAGTGATCACACGTGTGAAGTGATTCAATGTTTATTGTACCTTTTAATGAGTATTACGTTTTCAAGGTACATTTTAATAAGGTGTTGAACCTCCTCGAGCAGCAATACAAGCTTTCCAACCTAGCAATCGGTGGTACAAATGCTGGATATCACGCTGGGGGATACCATTCCATGCGATTTCAACTTGGATGCATAATTCAGCGATGGTCGTGCTTGCCGCGTTCCGCGGAAGAGTCTTTGTCCAATCCAATCCCAGACATGCTCGATTGGAGACAAGTCCGGAGAGCGTGCAGGCCAAGGGAGTTGGTGCACTGCCTGAAGAGCATTTCGAGTTGCACGGGAGGTGTGTGAGCGGAGTTTATCTTGCTGGAATATCGCATTTCGGATTATACTCAAATATGGCAGGACGACCGACTGTATAATGTCACTGACGCATATTGCTATTCACTGTAAAATTCAACACCTTATTAAAATGTGCCTTCTGTAAAATGTAATACTCATTGAAAGGTACAATCCTCTCGTACGTGTCTGTACAAACACCAGACACGCACGAGAGTGATTGCTAATCGCTCCCCACACCATGATGTCCGGCGTAGACCTTGTGTGTCGCTGGCGGATGCACGATGGAAGAAAACCGCTCACCTTGTCGCCTTCAGACGCATAAACGACCATCAGACGCTCCTAAGCAGAATCGGCTTTCATCACTGAAGACCACAGACTATCATTCTTCCCTCCAATGAACTCGTTCTTGACACCACTGCAAACGTGCTCGAGAGTGACTAGGTGACAGTGGTAACCCCAGTGGCAAGCGTGCCGTAGTCCTGCTTCCAAAAGACGATTACATATCGTTCTTGTAGACAACCTTGGTACAACAGAGGATCGAATTTGTGATGCTGTAGCCGTCCGCTCTGCCACCTCCGCCCTCCTAATACGCCGATCCTCTCGTGCGTCCGTAACTCTGTGTTACCCAGGGCTACGTATGCAAGTGTGCGAATGCTCTTCTGACCATCGACGCCACCATCGTACCACTGCCAATACCTCTCGTCCAACGAGGTGTGCAATTTGACGAAAAGACCAATCTGCTTCCCAAAGACCCACTCCACGACCTCGCTCGAACATCGCTAACTGAACAAATGTTGCGCGCTTGCATTGTCCAGGCATGGTAGCTTCTTCAAAGAGCACTGAACCAACACACACAAGACGAATATATATTCTTTCTTCAAGTCCTAGTCCTTAAAAATGCACTGCATACATTTGCATGTTGTCGTCCTCAGTGTCGTCATTATTTCATCCAATGACTTTCAATCTTGAATCATGGTTTCTGCTGCCCTTAACTATTAACGTATTATAATATGATGTTCCTAAAGGAATTTCTTCTGGGTGTTCTTTTTTCAATTTACGCCAGTGTATATTAGAAGAATTGTACAACGCAAAAAGTATTTATCATTTATGTCTTAAAAATGAGAAAGCTGCATTCTTTCATCCTTTAGGGTTAAGAGCAAATAGGTCAGTGTATTACTTCTGGTGTTCGACAAGGGTGCATTTTGTCTCCTTTTCTCTTTAGCTTGGTTATTGGTTATGTTATGCGAAATTCACTTCAAGGGAAAGATTTTGACCTTAAATGGACTGGAGATACGAAATTTCTAAATTAGATTATGCTGATGATTTAGCCCTTTTGGCAAATGATGTTGATGAGATGAACTCTTTCATTCGAGCTGTTGATGAGACTGGTAATAGAGTAGGTTTGGTTATAAACAGAGAGAAAACTAAAGTGATGAAAATTGGTCAGGCAGGCTGTGATTCAGTTAATCTGAATGGTTGCAGTCTTGAGCAGGTGTCACAGTTTAATTATCTTGGGAGCTATGTAACAGATAATGGTGATGTGTGGCATGAGATTAACAGATGAATAGGGATTGCTGCCGGGACTTTTAAGAATCTATGGAGAGTGTGGAGAAATAGGCGTATACACCTAAAGACTAAAATTAGACTGTATAATAGTTTGGTTCTTTCTAGGGTTAGCTATGGTAGTGAAACTTGAACACTTTGTAAACAAGATAACAGGAAACTAGATGCTTTTGATTCCAGATGCTTACGCAGTATCTTGGGCATTAGGTGGTTCAACTTTGTAACTAATGATGAGGTTAGGCAAAGGAGTTTGCAACCTCCTTTAAGCAGCATATTGTGCAGAGAGAGACTCCGTTGGTTTGCCCATGTTGCCCGTATGGATAATTATAGATGGCGAATATGGTTATGAACAGTGTGCCTAAAGGCCTCAGAAAGAAGGGAAGACCTAGGATGCGGTGGGCAGACAATGTCAAACAGGACCTTGTTAGAATTGGTGTGCAGTGGCCAGATGCAGTAGATGTAGCTCAGGATAGACTTGCTTGGAGAACTAAATTGCACGGTCTGGTTGGACCTCCGTAGCCTATGGCTGCTTGATGATGATGATGATGATGTAAAATAAAATTATTTATTTATTATTAGTATATAAAATATTATTGAAAATTTTATAATTAAGAATTAACTTTTAAAAATAGAGAGAATCCAGTTGAATTTAAAAACAATTATTTAAATAAAATATATATAAATTGTACTTCGGTTAGTAAGTTGTACTTCTATCTGTCAACATATTTTAAAAGCAGAATTTCTCATTTCTAGCATAGGTAATAATACTTAAAGTTTTACAATTACTACATTTAAAGCCCTCTAATCATGCAAATTAAAGCTTTTTGGAGGATTTAAAAACATATACATCGACATATTTCGTTAGTACCTACTCAACTGCAAAAAAAAAACCACCCCTTTGGGGGTTAAGGGTCAAGTTGTTACTGCCAATGTAGATCCCTCAATCATCACACTCCACCACTAAAATATCAAACTTAAAAGATCATTTAATTAAATAGATCATAAAATTTAAATAGATCATTTGCAATATTTCTTTAAAATTTTCAAAGTTTTGAATTTTTTCACTGTTAGAGGGCGCAATTAATATTTTGAGGAGATCCGAAAAACGCAAATCGTAATATTTATTCAATATTATCCAATAGTTTATCAATATATCTCTAAATGGTAGCTAGGCATAAACTGGAAGGAGAATTATGTAACAATCCCCAGTGATGATGCATAGAAACGACCAGGTCTAGCACCTAAATACCGAACCCATAGTCTCGTAGTGCAGGCCGTTAGCACCTTGCAAAAGAGATATTCTCTTTTGGAAAGGAACGGAAGAGAAGGGCTACCAGTTCAGTGTGACCTACTGATCTGGTCATTATGACCACTTTTTGGGGGGCGGGGGGGCTCAATCGGTAGCGCGCCAGGTTCGTAATCTGTAGTTCCCAGGTTCGAGTCCCAGCTGGGTCAGCGTTGAGACTTATGTCCGCAAAATTCCCACCCTGCCCACGGTCAGTAGGGGACACCGATGGGCTTGAAAAGGCCGCCGTCCGTCGGATGTAACGTTAAGCCGTGGCGCCGTGTGCGGGAGAGCCATACCCTGTGCACGTTAAAGAACACGCTGGATGGCCTTGACGGGAGGCTACCATCTGTCTCCCAACAGCTGTTCCAGTGGGTCCCCTCCCCCAACCTTCTCTGAGCCTTCGGGGTCCATGTGACCTGGCCATTTAGCCCATGGTGTGTAAAAAATCATGGTGTGTAACCCCGAAGTTCGTACTCTTTTCTTATACTGTTTAAACTGGGATACAACGCTGCGGACACAACTCGCAACATCAATGCAGCCTTTGGGGTAGGCACGGATACTTAATGAGTTGGGTTACCTCTGAGCGGCACTTTTTTGCACACCATGGGCTAAATGGCTAGGTCACATGGACCTCGAAGGCTCAGAGAAGGTTGGGGGAGGGGACCCACTGGAACAGCTGTTGGGAGACAGATGGTAGCCTCCCGTCAAGGCCATCCAGCGTGTTCTTTAACGTGCACAGGGTATGGCTCTCCCGCACACGGGACCACGGCCTAACGTCCCATCCGACTGACGGCGGCCTTTCAAAGCCCATCGGTGTCCCCTACTGACCGTGGGCAGGGCGGGGAATTTTGCGGAGATAAATCTCAACGCTGACCCAGCTGGGACTCGAACCTGGGAACTACAGATTACCAGAGCCTGGCGCGCTACCGACTGAGCCATCCCCGTCCCTGGATACTTAATTGGCAACACATCAATTCAGCAGACTTTGGTTTGAAAAATTACAATCGGTCGACACCAGCCTTCAAAATAAGCCACATGGTCGACCTAAAGAAAATATTAATAATGATCGATTGAAGGCTTTAATTGAATCCAACACCCGTCAAACTGTACAAGACATTGAAAGCAAATTAGCCCTGCATTATTCAACTGTTTCCCCAGCATTTGGAAACCATTGGGAAAGTGCAAAATTTTGATAAATGGGTTCCGCGTGAATTAACGACACTGATAAGGCACATTGACTTGAAGTGTGGACTTCCCTTATTACACGAAACCAAAGGGGCCCGATTTTGCATAGAATTGCAACGTGTGATGAAAACTTGAACCTCTGCGGCAATCGTTGACGTTCTGCTCAATGGCTGAACGTCGTGGAAGCACCCAAACACATACCCTACCCTAATTTTCACCCAAAGAAGGTTATGGTGACCATATGGTTGGCTGTAGCCGGTGTTATCCATTATTCATTCCTAAAACCAGGTGAAACAATAAATGAAGATAAATATTGTGCAAAACTTCAAAAAATGCATGACAAATTAAACAAGACATAACCTGCATTGGTCATTAGACATGGCGTCCTACTGTTCTATGATAAAACTTGACCTCACATCTCACAAATAACGGTCTGGAAACTCCATAACTTACAGTATGAGACTCCTGCTCTCCCAGCTTATACACAAGAGCATCGCCAACTGACTATCACTTCTTCATGCATATCGACCACTTCTTAGTGGAGAAAACATTCAGCACTGAGACAGCAGTTAAAAATGCCTTCGAATAATTCATCACTTCCGGTAACTCAGATTTTTTTACCAACGGCGTAAATGCGCTTCTTTTGCGGTGGCAGAAGCGTATTGAATCTGTCGGTGCGTATTTCGACAAAGTACAGTTATTTTTTAACAAAGTTATAGCTGTTGAATTATCTAAATTCGAAACCAGTACAGATATTTGAAAACAGTTTTCTGTATCGTATATTTCGCTGCTTTCTGATCATTTCATTATCTTAAAGTATGATGCTATCTTATAAAATTCGCGACTTAACAAACAAGACGAAACTTTTGCATTCGGACTGCACTTACATCTTCAGTCTGTATTCTTTTCCTGTTGTGTCATTAATTTTGCAAAGTTTTTTAAAGCGAATAGCAGCCCTAGAATTTTCACAAAAATGTTAACAACAGTTTATTATTTTATTTGTGATCTCTTGGCAATAAAAAAAAACTCTAGATTGATGGCGCAACTGGGTAGTGCGCATGAGTCCTCAAAACGTATATGCAATTAGATACGGAAATTTTCGACCTGTTCCTAAGGAGATGTCATCAAACTGTAAGAGGATGAAATGATCAGAAAAGAGTGACATATATGATGGAGAAAACTGTTTACAAATATTTGTACTGGTTTAGTATTTAGAGTAAAACTAATTATATTACGAATTTTGTATTTTACTCAGATGATTACCGCTGCCATTTTGTTCTAATCGATAAATCTAGTCAATCTTCGACTATAATGCCTGCTTTTATATGAAGAATCAGTGTCCCAAATATTGAGATGATCAAGGCCACCGTTCGAGAGTTTTTGCGAAAACTTCTAGAAACATCCAAACTATACCTGAAATGGAGTTTTAGGCCCCAAAGAAGACATGTCTGTAAGAAAACTGACTGCAATTCTTCATGGCATTCACCTAACACCTTTTTTTTTAACAATCCCTTTTTCCAAAATATTATAGAAAATTGTCAAAAGAAATTGAAATGCAGAATACTTATTTGTTTGTTTGTTTTTTTCGTTTTCCTGTGTTACTTAACTTTTGAATATTTCTACCTAGGGACTATATGCAACTCACACATAGCACATGTTATGGTAGAATTTAAATTGTTGGTTAAACATCCTTCTTACTAGGGTTTGAGTTGGGTTGTTTTACCTCTGAATGACACTTTTTTGCACACACTTAGTAGGGTTATTAAAGGGGCAATAAACCCAAGACATGGATAGGAGGGGGAGAGGAGAAAATTACATTTGTTCACTTCATCGCCTTTACAAAAAATTAAGTTTGCCTGGCTAATATTATTTTTAACTTTTTTTTAATTTGTGATCAGACCTGCTAAGTTACTAGTTTATCATCAGGTTTATGGCAGAGCAAACGATCATCCCATCCCAGGATTCGAATCTGGACCCCAATAGTTGCAGTGTTATCACGAACCAATGAGATACCGCTGTGTCACCATGGCAATTATTACTAGGATGATTAATAAATGCGTGCGTTTTTCGCATGCAAAATATGTGTGGTAATGCATCACTGTGTTGCATTTGTATATCTCTGAGATAGAACGTTTTACCTCTGACCAGCACTTTTTTGCACACAATGAGCAAAATGGCCAGGTCACAAAGACCCCGAAGGATTCTGTCTTCCGACGCTTGATGGCCTTAAAGGAAGGCTAGCATCATGGTAGCCTTCCTTTAAGGCCATCAAGCGTGTTCTTTAACGTGCACAGGGTATAGCTCTTCTGCACACGGGGCTACAGCTTAACGTCGCATCAGGCAGATGGACTGACCGTGGGCATGGTGGGGATTCTTGCACTGATAAATCTCAACCTTGGCCCAGCTGGGGCTCGAACCAGGGAACTGCAGATTACGAGTCTGGCGCGCTACCGACTGAGCTACCCCCGCCCCATATACCTCTGATTGTATTACTAAGGGAAAGTATAGAGTCCATTATGTGAGCCCATCATTATTGCAAGTATTGGAGTCTTGGTTTCCGTCGTTAGAAACGTTCTACAATGAGTTCGTTCGTTACAATTCGTGCAATTTCAGGTCATTACTGGAAAAAAGGATTAAAGGCTACCGAAGCGACTGAGATTTCTGCGAAATCTAAGGTAAAGAGGCAGTCTCCATTCGTGCTGCCCAAACTTGGGTAAAAAAGTTCAAATATGGTGACACAAGCCTCGAAAGTAAATCTCGATATGATGGTTAATGTCGGTATATTGCAATATTTTCTGCCACGCTGTTGAAGCTGAACCATCGATAAGCACTCTCTGGTTCTATAGTCCGAACTTGGTTGTTGCAAGTGAAACAACTGTAATGTGGCATCTGAAATGCATCAGTAAGTTACCCAGGATTTGCCACCGAAGAGCTCCATGTGAACCATAGAGGTACGAAGAAATGGAGGGAGTAAGTCGCTCTCAAAGTGAAGCCATACTCAGAAATGCATCCTGGGGTTCTGATTACCAGAAATATCTCGATAACATGTGCATTTGTTTCATTCTGAGTATTATATTTTTTATCTTTCATGATCCTTAGTGTTCTTTTATTTTGAAGATGTAGTGTGTTGCTACTGTGTACAAAAAGCGACATTTAGAAAATTCCAGGAAAAACATTTCACAAGAGAGTTTTTTACGTTACTCAATTCCATGCTTAAAATCAGAAACATACTTGGTCCTCAATTATTTTAAATTGCCTATTATTTCTTTTATTAAGTATAAAAGAGTATTTATAAACCAACATCCAATATTTTAAAAATATTTTCAATAGAGACTCACTCATATAGATAAAATCTGTATCAGATCTCTTAAATCTCGATTGTCAACAATATTTATTCAGTATCTAAAGATACGAAATCACGGATGTTTAACAAAATCAATGTCAGTCATTAAATGTCTTCAAAGGTCATCCTAGATTAAACCACTTGCTGAATGAAATAAAGTATTTTTCGAAGTTCAAACAATTCGCTTTTGCTGGTTGGGGGTATTTTCAAAATTTGTTTGAGGGAGTGGATTTTAATTTTACAATAGAATAAAAAAATGTAATTAATAAGTAAATACGTGAGACCCTAACATTCGATGGTAATTCGTTCCCCAAAACTCCTTGTATGTTGAAAATATCGTCAGCTGAAGCCAATAATACATTGATTTCCTATAATTCGTTCCAAACTCTTGGCAGGCGACCATAACAATATATAAAATGGGTATTTCTTGCATGTTATACTTGATTTTTTAGATTAAAAATGACTGTTTAATAAATATTATTTAAAAAATAATTATAAAACATCTAAAAAAAAAGCAATGAATTAACATTTATCTTTGACTTCAAATGCAGGACTGATGAAATTGATGGTGGCGCAGTGGTGGTGGGTAGGTGGTAATTCAAAAATAACCCCAAATAAATTCATTATAATTCACAAAAATGAACTTGGTTTACACTGAACAACCGCATCAAACAGAAGAAAAACAAAGAATAACAAAGAATAAGCCCCTTATGTATTTCAAAACAAAGCAGGGATGTTGTGCTGAACAATGACAAAGATGCTGATTGGTTGAACACAATCGTACGGGAACGTACGAGTGAAGTTCCGTACGAGCTGATTGGCCAAATCCTCACCCATTCTTCTTCTTTCCCAGCTGTATCGGAAAGACATCTGTTCCTACAGATATCATCAGTTCATAAAAGGAAAGCTCTTATGGAAGGTAAATCAGTTCCTGAGAATATCGGATGTCGATGTTAACGAAATTCGAGGTCTCACTGTATTTAAAAAAGGCAACCAATAAGTAAATAGAAACCAGTGAAAAATTTTACTCTATGATTAAAAGTTATTAAATGTCTCAAAATAATTTTTTAAAAATCAAAATATACACATTTGGGGCGAGGGGTTGAACTCTCAAATCTTTCGCTTAAACACAGCCTTGAATTTCTGACACTTTTATATGATTTGGGAAAACGAGCTATTGTTAAATGTCCCACCTTATATAACTCTATGAATACTGAATAAATATTGTCGAAAATTATCTTGCAAAAGAACTAAAACACTTTGAAACTTGCCTTTCATTTCATCAAGATCCGTGGTGTCGACCAGCGGGAAGCAATATCACCTGCCACTGCTTTCGTACACCGACAAAAGCTTATGGCGATGTCAAATATATAAAAGATATTTGATATGATTTTTTACTCTTATTAATTTGTAAATAACAAATTTGTAAATAACAATTAACTTTAGAATTTTTCTCAGTGTGTTCTACGTGTTAAGATTTTTTTATTTAGGCCTGCACCCTTTTAAACTATCTCTTGACAGGCAAAGATTGTGCACCATAGAATGAAATCAATGACTCTATGGTATATAACAAAAGAATGTCTAAAAAAGTTGATCATAAACGACAAAGAAAGTAATTTTTTTAATAGGCAAACTGAATATCTTTTTTTTAAACATCACTAACGTAAAGATAATAATTTTTAACAACACTGACTCTATAAAGAATGAAACCTGTTTCGCATTCTATGTACTTCAGAATATGATTTGAATAAAAATTCTGAACAGCTGCAGCGAACGGAATGCTCCATCGTTGTCAATTCTTTCTTGGTAACCAAAAGGAGAGCGGTACCTTCACAGTTGATTTCAGCGTCTAGTACGGCTCAGATGTTTTTTCCTGTTCTTCACTCTCCATGATGTCAACTGACTACTTAACAAGAAAATTGTCATATCGAATCCCTGTATGAAACTCCTCGCTAATCCATCACCGCTTCATCGCGTGAATTGTTATGTTCGATGAATTTCAAATAAAAAGAGTACTTATAAAATAATATAAATGCTTTTGTCACATCTGTTTCATGTTTATTTCTTAATGTTCCTTTCAGTCAGAATAATATATAAATTTGACTTTCTAATTTTTTCAGGCCTCTTAAACTTCATAAAACTTAGGACCTCAGAAAGTCAAAGTCCAACCCTGTGGAAAATTGACCTTTCTTAATAATCCGAACACCAACGACAGTGGTTTGACACAGGCCAGCCTGCACTTCCTGTCCAAAAGAGGGGAATATTCGAAATTAAGGCAATGTTGTGTGTTTGGTGGGATATTGAGGGTGTAGTGCATTTCAAACTGGTTATCAATGGACATACCATCAATGCTGACCACTACGCAATACAACTGGAGCACGCGCACTTTGTGATGCTTCAGTACTACGTAGGATTGATAAACAGGCATCAGGTACTCCTCCAACGAGACAAAGCAAAACTGTGCACCACACTTCGGACCAAAAGAAAACTTCCAGAAGTGGCATTTGAGCTACTTCCTCACCCACCGTATAGTCCCGACCTAACTTCTAACACGTCTTTTGCTCCTCGGCTCATATTCATTGAGCCAGCCACTTCAAAACATTTCAGGAAGTCGAAAAAAGGGTGTGGGGAATTTTTCATCTCCAAGGACCAAGGATGAAGAGGAATCGAACAACTTGGAGACAGACAGTATGAGATTTAAGATCCAGAGCAGAAGCCGGCTTGAAAATTCGAGGGGGCCGGTGCAAAGTGCGTATGCGGGGCCTCTAAAGGGGCTTCTATAAATTACCTAACACTATTTTAATCGCTCCCCTCTTGGGCAATGTTCCATATCCTCCTTTCATCTCCCCAAATGTTTTTCATTTTGAAAGATTCATCTCTTTTTACATGGTAATGGACACAAAACGTGAGTACGGTAGGAAATTATAACTGATAATACAATCAATTAACTGTTTTTTTTTTCTCATAAGGAAATGAAACGAATTACTGGTCGCAAAAATAAATATCGCATTTTATAATGCCACCCCTGACCACTCTACCGTTGTAACACTATATTAACAAATTCACGCTTCTCTCTCCTTCGAGGAATTGAGTCACTTCTCAGCTTCTTTAAAAACAAAGAAATCTGAAGAGAAAAATTGTCAAAAATTAGAAAAAAAATCATACTGACATTAATACATTTAATTGCTCATGAACTACCCATGGAAAATATTTGTGGTTATGGGAATGCTGTATGCAACAATTTAAATAATATTTCTAATAATTTACTTATTTTTCAAAATTTCAATATATGTAGTTTCCTTGTTCTTTTTGCAGTAAATGCTAACATAGCATCATCATAACCTAAACTTTTAACAATATCGTTTTTAATTTGGGGAGAGATCTTTCTGATGACACGACAGTTACCGTGTGGCCAATAATAATGAAATGGAACGTACACGTGCAACGATCAAAACGAGACTGTGATACTAAGGGGCACTCGAGATGTAGCACGGAGTGAGAATTACCTCACTTAGAAGTTCGAAATGAAAGGAGAGAATTTGATTAGTTTGTTCTCTGCTTCCCTGTGATTATGCACCAGATAATTGAATTATGTGCCTAATAGTAGTAGTTCGAGCAATGTGAGGAAAGAGGAAAGAGTTTTGTGTTAGTCTGTACGAGATAGTTTAAAGAAGGAAAGTTTTCATTGCTATTTGCGCGGAAGTGTTAGAACTATTGAGCTAAAAGTAATTACAAACTAGAAGGACGCATATCGCCTCTGGCACATATGAGAAACTCGTTTTCAAAGAGAAAAAGTTTTCCCTTTACCTACTGTTTCATTCCTTAGAAGTTTTAATTTGAACCAGCGGATGAAGGGAAAAATGCAAATAGTATTTTATTAGTAATTATACAACATAAAAGTATTCGTCTTTTAATTCTGAAATCCAAAAAGTTGCATTTCCCACACTTCTCTCAGAAAAGTGGGTAGATTATTTCTGTCAGTAGAATATCTCTTAAAAACTGCCACTAATTTTTCAAATACTTATTCTATATATGTTATTTGTTAAACTCGATAATAACTCTGCCGTTTCATCATTTCAATGATCTGTAAAGATTTATATATTAAAACTAGTAAGCATTTGAAAAATGTGAATTATTATTTCATTAGTACTAATCAAATTAAAAAAGAGTTTGCTAATTATCATTTTCATTGTTTCCAATGAAAACTTCATGACTTTGACATTCCACCACCAAAATTTCATATTTCTATCATTAATCATCGCTGCAATATTCGTTCGAAAATTTTGAATTTTCAAACTTTTTCACCGTTAGAAGGCGTAATTATAGTGTTCAAAAGATTCCGAAAGGGCGAATCGTAATATTTTATCAATTCCTATCTAACCCTGAACAGAATATTTTTATTTATCTCTAAATACAAACAATTATCTGCTAAAATAAAAGATTCCCCCCCTGGGTCTAAGAAGTCAATTCATTGTTGCCAATGGAAATATTATGGCATTCACATTCCACCAGCAAAATTTAAAATTTCTAGTTTAAATACGTCGTTTGCAGCATTTGTTTGAAATTTTAGAATTTGAAATTTTCCCACCGCTAAAGGGCGTAATTATAGCTTTAGAGAGAAAGTTTCCCTTGAAATCTGTTCTTAGCTTATCAAGACCCTTTATAATCCAAATGTATTTTCTTTAGTAGATAGATAGATAGACAGTATACAAAAACTTTTGAGGTCTCACAAGAGTAGGCCGTTCGTGAGATCTCAATACAGAAACAATTTCAATTGCAAACATCAGTCGTCACATTGAATAATACACAAAAAACGAAAACAACTCAAAACAAAATATTTTTAGTAATCCAGAAATGAGAAAGTCAGAAAGGAAGAAACATTTAATATCTATGTTACATATAAACAGTTCTAGTAGCTTAATGCAAAAAAGTTTCCACATCATCCAGTTTCAAAATGTAGTTCTTGAGAACTTTAGAAAACAAATGATAATTCGTGATATTTTTCATGCTGAGCGGGAGAGAGGAAAGGAATTTCGGTGCTAAATACAAATAATAGTACCTAAAAATTTCCTTATGTAATGCAGAAATTTCAAAATTTATATTTTTATCTCGTCGTAATTGGTAATTTTTCATATCAGTTTTAATGCTATCATTTCTAAAGTAAAAGTATTTAATAATTTCGAAAAAATAATCGTAGCGTAAAGTCAAAATTCCTGCTTCTCGAAACAAAGCTAATGAAGGTTGCATTTTTGGGCTTTTAGTTAATAAGCGAATAAATCTCTTTTGCAGTACTAAAAGTTGTTTAAAATTATTGAAATACGTGCCTCCCCAAGATTTTATACCATATGTTAATTGAGAATAGACTAATGCATAATATAGTGTACACATAAATTTAAATGAAACTAAATGTCACGAGATATAAGCGAGCCAGGTTACGATGACCTTCCTTTTAACTCATTTTACATGCACTTTCCAAGTTAGGACTGCATCAATCCAAATACCTAAATATTTCACTGACAGCACAAAAGGAATTTGAGGACAATTACAGTGACTTTTCGATGAACAATTTGTATCATGATATTTCAATTTATTTCGGTGCAAAATATCTGTAGCAGAACTATTTTTCTTTAAGTGGAAATAAACTGCATTTGCCTTTGTCAGATTTATTGTTAAAAAATTACTTGTGGCCCAGTTTCTAATTAATTCTAGATCACTATTTGCTTGTTTAAAAATAATCGAAGAATCAGAACCGGTATATGTCAGGAAAGTGTCGTCAGCAAAAATAGTTAATTTACTTGCTAGGTTAATGGAATCTAAATCATTAATATAAATAATAAATAATAAGGGATCCAGAACAGATCCCTGGGGCACTCCGTATTCAACTTTAGTCCAAGCACTGTATGTATCTTTTATTTTTACTCTTCGCATTCTGTTAGCTAAATAACTGTGAAACCAATTCAATGCCACTCCTCTAACTCCAGCAGCTTGTAATTTTTGTATTAATTTTTGATGATTTACCGTATCGAATGCTTTTTTAATGTCCAGAAAGATTGTTAATGCATCATCACTGTTATTCATAGCTGTGTAAATCGTATTTGTTACCTGTAATAATGCATCATCCGTACCCATTTTTCATCTAAACCCCAACTGATTGCTACTGAGAAAACATTTCTTTTCCAGATATTCATATAATTTATTTTTCACTGTTTTTTCAAAAATTTTAGGTATTACAGAGAGTAATGCAATAGGTCTATAATTCCCTAATTCCTTTAGGTCACCGTCTTTAAAAATAGGAACAATAGTAGCTTTTTTCAAAACATCAGGAAAATTTTCTTGCTCAATGGATAGATTAAATAGATTTACAAGTATTTCGATAAGTTTTTCTCCCAACAGATGAATTATTTCTGCTGTTAAGCCAACAAAACCTGGAGATTTATGTTTTTGTAGAAGTAGGCTCCTGTCAGACCTCTGTGGCAAGCAACTGCTTGAGGGAGTATTTATTTTTATTTTTTTTTTATAATTTGAGTCCTAATATCTTTAGCTATTACTGGCGTTAAGAAGAAAGAACTTACCGCAGTTTGTTTTCCGTCTCCCTCCCAATCATCATTTGTGTGAACCAAATCTTTCTTCAAATAGTCCATTCACTTTTCTCAACCGAGATTCAGTTCTTTCTTATTTGCCCCGTTGCCATGTCCTTGACTACGACAATGAGATAAATCTGGGCCTTCCTCGTTCAGCAGATTTTTTAATCTCGTTTTCGAAAAAAAAACGTAATAGTTTCACTTTGTCGTCTGTCCGTAAATATCGAACATTTCTGTTTTAAGAGTCAATTATTTATTTTTAGAGAAAAATTAAAAATTTTTTTACGTTGGATACGTTTGATGATACAATACGATCTGCACATTCCGAATCACCGAAAAACTAAAATTGAGCCCTCTAACGGCGGAAAAAATTATTCCAAAATTTCAAACGAATATATTCCCAACGATGTAAGAAGTTACCCTAGAAATCTGAGATTTTGGTTAGAGGAATGTAAAAGTTCACGAGGTTCCCTTTGGCAATAATGAGTCCACCCATTAGACCAAGGATGGATGTGAAAATGCAACTATTTGTTTTAAGAGTTCGTTTTTACAGATAAATTAAAAATTCTCTTTCGTTTGTATAGGTATTGATGCAATATCATGAGCTGTAATTTTCGAATTTCCCAACGACTATAAATGCGCCCCTCTAACGGTGGAAAAGTTGCAAATTCCAAAATTTAAAACTAATATTACAAAATATATATTTATGTTAGAAGTTTTAAATTTTCTTAGTGCAATGTGAACCTCACGAAGTCTTCATTGGCAACATTGAGTTGTCCTCTTTACCCCAGGGAAACACAACTTTTGTATTTTAAGAGATAAAAGTTTGCTTTTAGAGATAAATTAAAAAAAATTCTTTTTGGTTGGAATAGATATCGATAAAACTATTATGATTTTAACCTTCTGAATACCCCAAAAGCTAAAACTGAGTCCTCTAACACTGGAAAAAAGATCGAAAATTCCAGAAAAATTAAACGAATATTACAAATGACGTATTTATAGCATAAGTTCGAAATTTTGGTGGTGGAATATAAAGGTCATGACCATTGGCAGAAATGAATTGTCCCTTATGGCCACAGTGGTGTTATGAACAGATCACAATCTGTTCATAACTTGAGAAACATATTTCTTTGAAAACAGTGGTTTTCGTCAGCGCGTTGTGTTTCCTTGGCGGATCGCTTTCATTCCTAAGGAGAGGAGGCTGCAACACATAGGGACATCCATAGATTTGCTCCACACCCCACCAGTGTGTCGTTAAGTGCATTTTTTCCTGAGGTAACAATGTGAACGGGCCATAAGACTTTAGACGTCCGTACTTCAACAGAGCCCGCCGCCACTCCGAGGTGTGATTCACATGGCGCGGATTCCCTATGAGACGATGCTTGCCAAAACGTCCCCAATTAGTACATGGAAGAGGCAAGATGCCAATAACTCCTTTGTATTCAGGTTGTCCGTTAATGGCCTTCTGCGCTATTTCGGGAAACCATAAGTGCGCATAGGAACAAAATTCATAGTTCGGAGCCACGGATGCTGCTTCCACGAAATCCCAAAACCACGTGGGTTGTGCAGAGTTTTGGAAGCCCCCCATTGGACCCAAAGCGAGAAACGTGGAACAGAAGACCAAGGGCAACAAATGAGGAAGAGGGGAGAAAAGAATCTGCTAAATTTCGACATTTCAAGAGGACTTTTGGTTCTTATTTTTGAATCTCACACAATTGAGGAAGAGAGACGAGAAGGAAAAGTCGGCGAGTAAAGAGGTGCACTTGTGTCGTTCCACTTCAAAGAAAGCACGCCTGGTCCCCTTCAAGAATGTTTGCATTGCTCTGATGTAGAATGGAAAAGGTCGCCCAGAGATGGTGATTGTGCTCGAGATAAGCTGACAACATCGTAGAGTCAACATCTAAATAAGAGACTCCCCCTGATGATCGGGGATACCATCGGACTGAACAGTTGACTTACCGAAATGCTCTAGTGGTCACCTGCTCCTGCTGATGTATGCCCTCACTCCCTCTTCAAGCGCTGTCGTGCAAAACTTTGATGGTTCTGTCAACGTTAGAAACGCAATCATCGACAAATGCAGTCCTGACTTTCACTCCCTGTTCATGTGAGGACCACCAACTGCTGAGGACATGATCACAATAAGTGGTAGGGAATGATCCCTTGTTTTCCTGTGAATAAGAAAGTTTCATAAGCTGCGAATAAAATCAAAAGATGGCAGCAGCAAATACAGTCGGGACTATAATCAATCGTGGTCGAGAGAGAAGCTCTTAAGAATCAATAAATTTTGTAAAGTAGTTATTAAAATTGTGTCAGCATGACTCTATCTCAGGAAAGGAGAGTTTATCTACTGTTTTGAGATCCCTTCCTAAGTTTGTAAGCATTTCCAATTATTAAATTGTTTTATTTTATAGTATAAGAAAGAATCAACCTCATTTTGTTAAGCTGCACTAATGACTTTATTTGCATAGAAAACGAGTAACAACGGCCAATAGATTTTCTTAGAAAATCAACGCAATGTATGTTAGAGTAATAGATAAGCAAATACATGATGATTCAAAACTCTTGGGCCAAACTTTAAGGGGTGATAGAACACACCTAAACAAGCACTTTTCGTCATGCAATGCATGGTCGGAACTCAAGCGATGAAGCGCTAGAGGGCGCTTTCCAGTGAACACTTATAAGCGCTGGTTTTCATATTCTTCATCATTTTTACCGTGGATTGCAGAACGGATGGATTGTTTCACGAATCAGGAGAAGGCGGACATGCATTTCACATATGGAACTGTGGACGGAAATGTGATGGAAGCCCAAAGATTGTACCGGGAGCGCTTTCCAACCAGACGCGTGCCTTTCAGCGATTGCACCAGTATCTGTGCGATATGGGCTCCTTTGTCAGCAGCATGCAGGATACAGGACGTTCAAGGAGTGTGAGGACGCCACGTGTTACAGAGGAAATTCTACGTAGGGTTGGAGATCTTCCCGAATGTAGCACGCGAGCAATTTCTCATGACGTAAGTGTACCCCCAATCGACGGTGTGGCGAGTTCTACGAATGATCACACATGTGTTCTTGCCTCATTAAGCAGTCGGCAGACACATCCGTCTGTGATCATGGCCATCTATGCTACGGGAATCGGAGTCCTGTCTCTAGTATTACTACCGCAATGGTTCAAGTGGATGTTTTTTAATGACTTAGCTATTTACCTCTAAACAGAATCATCTTCCGGATATGTATTAATTATCGCATATTATTTAGTCCAATACATGAATTAAATATGTACAAATTATTATAATTATTGAAATAGCCCCGTATTGCTACGGTTTCAAAAGCCTTATTAATACTGAAGCACTGTAAGACCCAATCATAGCTAAAGCTTACCATGATAGGTTAAAAATAAAAATAAAATAAATACTCCCTCAAGCAGCTGCTTGCCACAAAGGTCTGACAGGAGCCTGTCAGTTTACATTCCATAGTAGAAGGTCTGTGAGGATGGCAGGACCTCAGCAGAAAACCAACAACACACACATCCATGCCTTACCCGGGGCTCGAACCCAGGTCCCTTAGATCAGTAGCCAAGCGTGCTAACCACTCGGCCATGGGACGGCCACCATGATAGGTTACTTAGTCATTATGACAGTCATGGTTTGCTTAATACTGAAGTTGAGGAAGAATGCGACCATTTTAAACAGGCTTTTTTGGAAACTAACAGTACTCTTTTAGGAAAAAAGGAGCAGAGGAGACAGAATTATCTGAGTAATAAGGCACTCGAGCTTATTTCAGAAAGAAAGATCTGCAGAATGTCCTTAATCAATATCCTACTAGTCCTAATAAAAAGCAATACAGAGAGCTTAATAAACGTGTAAAAGATCAGTTAGTTGCTGATAAGAATCTTTGGCTTGATGGTTTGGCTGAGAAAGCTGAGGAAGCAGTTAGACAGCACAACAGCAGGAGCTGTACTGCTACTTAATGTTTTGTGTGGTAGAAAACGGACAGGCATACAAGGATTACAGGATAAACAAGGGAAGGTTATAGAAGGTGAGGATTCTGTCATGGCTAGGTGGGCTGAGCATTTCCTTGATGTACAAAACAATGTGGTTAGTTCTACTGCCATTGTTTGCATTGATGATATATACATTACTGGCTTTAATGTTGGTCCTATAACACAATCTGGAGTTATTTTGGCTGTTTCTAAACTTAAACTTCATAAATCCCCAGGGGTAATGAAATTACTACGGTAATGCTTAGAGCTGGGAATGTTTCGGTTACCACTTGGATGACTGAAATTCTGAATATCTTTTATGATAAAGGCATGGTTCCTAAGGGTTTTACCAGAGCTATTGTTATCCCTATTTTCAAAAAAAGGTGATCGCAGTTCTTGTGATAACTATAGGGGTATCAGCCTACTCTCTGTTCCAGGTAAAGTTCTTTCCATGATTGTGCTTAATAGAATTAAGAATCTGGTTGACAGTCAATTGCGTGATGAGCAATGTGGATTCAGAAGTGGTAGGGGATGTGTGGATCAGATATTTTCCCTTAGGCAGGCAGATTCTTGAGAAATGTTTAGAGTTTCAGAAAACTTTGGTTGCTAGCTTTGTTGATTTCAAAAAGGCTTTCGACTCTGTTGATCGTCATAATTTGTGGTTGATTGTGAGATCATATTTTATACTTGACAAGTTAGTTAACATAATGAAAGCTCTCTATAATAACACTGAGTCGTGTATGAGAGTTGGTAAAGCTTGTAGCAGTTGGTGTAGCATTGTCTCTGGTTTTCGACAAAGGCGCATTTTGTCTCTTTTTCTCTTTAATTCGGTTATTGATTATGTTATGCAAAATTCACTACAAGGGAAAGATTTTGGCCTTAAATGGTCTGGAGAAACGAAAATTTCTGATTTAGATTATGCTGATGATTTAGCCCTTTTGGCAAATAATGTTGAGGAGATGAATTCTTTCATTCTAGCTATTGATGAGACTGGTAGTAGAGTAGGTTTATTTACATATAGAAAGGAAACTAAAGTGATGAAAATTGGTCAGGCAGGCTGTGATTCAGTTAATCTGAATGGTTGCAGTCTTGAGCAGGAGTCACAGTTTAATTATCTTGGGAGCTATGTAATAGATAATGGTGATGTGAGGCATGAGATTAACAGACGAATAGGGATTGCTGCCAGGACTTTTAAGAATCTATGGAGAGTGTGGAGAAATAGGCGTATACACCTAAAGACTGAAATTAGGCTGTATAATAGTTTGGTTCTTTCTAGGGTTAGTTATGGTAGTGAAACTTGGACACTTTGTAAACAAGATAACAGGAAACTAGATGCTTTTGATTCCAGATGCTTACGCAGTATCTTGGGCATTAGGTGGTTCAACTTTTTAACTAATGATGAGGTTAGGCAAAGGAGTTTGCAACCTCCTTTAAGCAGCATATTGTGCAGAGAGAGACTCCGTTGGTTTGGCCATGTTGCCCGTATGGATAATTATAGATTGGCGAATAGGGTTATGAACAGTGTGCCTAAAGGCCTCAGAAAGAAGGGGAGACCTAGGATGCGGTGGGCAGATAATGTCAAACAGGACCTTGTTAGAATTGGTGTGCAGTGGCCGGATGCAGCAGATGTAGCTCAGGACAGACTTGTGTGGAGAACTAAATTGCATGGTCTGGTTGGACCTCCGTAGCTCATGGCTGCTTGATGATGATGATGATGATGATGATGATGATGATGATGATGATGATGATGATGATGATGATGATGATGATGATGATGATGATGATGCCTTCATACCTATGAATGTAAGCGTTGCCAACCTGTTTACAAATAAATCAGGTCTATTCGCATTTGGAAAATAGCAGGAAACTCTTGAAACCATGCATATATAAAACATAACCATTGAGCTCAATAAATCTTAAAACTCAATTGTTAATGCCTTCTTGACGGCATTTATGCTTAATGCACTCATATCCTAGAAGAGCATCGCTAGCGTGTCTGCTGAGAAGCAGACCCACGCCTTATGTCGTCCACGCTTATTGTCGTCCCTCCCTGAAAAGAGAAATTTATGATTATTTTTAAGAATCTGACCTTTATCTGTCCATCTGGTCTCTTGCAAGCCGAGAATATCTAAATTATAATGGTGGAATTCTTGTGTGAGGACATCAAGAGAAAAAGCTCTGTGCAGAGTCCTCATATTCCAACTACCTATGGAGAGAAAATGGTTAGTGGGATGTTTAAAGAAACTATGTTTATTGAGAGAGGGAATGCCGACAATATCAAACAGCCCCCTAATCGCAGACATGGGGCAAAGACCCGTTCCCCCACTACTAAAGACTGAAGCCATCTACACTGGAAGACTTCCTCCAATGTAGAATTTGACGATGCCAATAGAAGCAAAGAGTTCAGGTGCCTGCGATGATCTCTGCTCAGGATTATCCACCAGCTGATAAACATATCCTGTGAATCTATTCACTTGGGGCTGTCAACTCACAAACAAACAGAAAACACAGCGGAAGATTTTCCCTCCACAGAAGCCCACCAGTGCAGCAAAATCAGGATCCATAATCAAGCTCAGAACCATATATCTGTCCAGTCCAGTGGGATTATATGGTCAGCACCAGGACCCTGTGTGGTTGACCACTCCTCAGCAGGGTAGAAAAATAGAAAAGTAGCCATAGTTGTCCAGATCAGTAGGCCACACTAATCTGGCAGCCCTCCCCTTCCGTTCACTTCCACAAGAGAGTATCTCTTTTGAAAGTTACTAACGGTCCGCACCACGAGAAGGCGGGGTCGGACATTAGGTGCTAGGCCTGGCCGGTTCTATGCATCATCACAGGGGATGGTGCATATCTCTCCTTCCAGTGACTACCTAGCTACCATTTACAGACCCCACTTGTACAAGCATTGCATTATTTTGATTATAACTTCTTATCAGGTGGTGACATTTTTGGAATTACGCGTTTGGCTGGCTTTCTTTAGAAATTTAGTTTTCTTGTTTGAAGCTTAGAATCTCATTCAGAAATATCCGTTAACTCAATGTAATAGTAATTTTTATTGTTCAAAAGAAAATATTCAAGGTACTAGCCAAATTGGGTTGGTTTGTTTTTCCTCTGAGCGGCATTTTTTTTGCACACCATGGGTAAATATCCAGGTCACAATGACCCCGAAGCCGAAGATTTAGGGAGGGAACCCAATGGAATTGCTTATGAGAAATAGATAAAAGCCTCCCGTCAAGGCCATCCAGTGTGTTCTTTAACGTGCACAGGGTATGGCTCTTCCGCACATGGTGCCACCCACTTAACGTCCCATCCGACGGACGGCTGTCTTCCCAAGCCCATCGGTGTCCCCTACTGACCGTGGTCAGGGCAAAGTATTAGCCAATCGCTTTCGTTATTTAGATTAGGATTCAAAGAAAAGAAAGTTAATGTTGTTTATCTAATGTTAAATATTAATAACTTTTTCTCATTGTTACAAAGCAAGTTGTTTCATGTAAGCAGAAGTGAAGTATGGAACGAAAAACAAAATAATTCCATGAAAGTGTTCCGCATGCAAGATGAAACAAGGAAATGTGCCTGTTTCTAAAAAATTGATGCCGAGAAAATGATCCCGAAGTTTTTGATGCGTACTATGTTTTGAGAAATGTTTTCATTTGAAGAAAAATAATTTCGTTTTATTTTTCATTGATTTTAAAAAACGGAACACGTTTGAATACCCTATTCACTGTTGTGGTGAAGTGTTAATTATATTTAATTAGCAGGAAAACAATTACATTTTACTTTTTTATTTCCGCTGATATCAAGTTCGAATCTATTGTACAAGGAATATTTTTGAAATGTGGGGAGAAAACTTTATTTTACTTTGTTTTTGTAAATATTAGTAGATATTGCATAATAATAATTAAGGGTTCTTAAAACAAACTACGGTAGATTCTCTCTTATCCGGTCTTGGCTCAACAGGCCTGCGCTTTAACCGGTCGTTGCAAGAAGCGGAAGCAAGTCGCCGAGTGTTTTGTTTATAGTAGAGTTCATATTTTCTTCAGTTCCTCGTTGTGAATATTGCAGTGCACAATGTACTGCGCGTATACAGGAGTATGTGTTGTGATCTATTAATTATTGTGTGGTACAAAATGAATGGGTGCAAACGTAAGCGTAATGTCGCTACGATGGAGATGAAATTAAAAGCGTTAGAACATATATACATAGGTGATCCAGTAATGCATATTTGTGATGAACTTGGTGTTGGTAAAAGCACGGTGAATGACTGCAGAAGGGATGGAAAATCTTTACACTCAAGTCATTTTCATTCAAGTCGAGTCTGAAAAAACGCTTTCTTCTCGGTGCACTCTTAAAAAGCCGAAAAATGAAATTGTCGGTGATGCACTGTGGTTATGGTTCATACAAGAGCTTTGAAAAGGAACGACAATCAGTGGGCCAATCTTGAAAGAAAAAACATTAATCCTTCATTCTAAAATCGCTAATGGGGGAGATTTTTCAGCAAGCGTGAGGCGGCTCTCTCGATGGAAAAAAACGGCATGGTGTTCATTACCTTGGCGTTTGTTGTGAGAAATTGTCAGCTGATCCTTTAGCAGCAAATGAATTTTCAGAGAAACTTTTACTGCTTATTAAAGAAGAAGCAGAACAAATCTACAATGTAGACGAGACTGGGTTAAATTTTAAACTTCTTCTAAATAAAACGTTTCTGACAGCGCAAGAAACCTCATCATCCTCATCATCAGGAAACAAACAAAGAAAGGATCATTGTGGCTGTATATAGAAATGCTGCAGGTACGCACAAACTTCCTCTTTTTGCAATTGGGAAATCAGCAAAACCTCGAGCATTCAAGCATTTAAATTTAGCTGATCAGCTAGTTTACTACAAAGCTAAAAAATCTGCTTCGATGGACTCGTATTTTTTTAAGGAATGATTCTTTGCAGAATTTGTTCCAAAAGTAAAACACCACTTGACAGGTCTTAAAATGCCTGTAAAGGCCCTACTCATTCTCGACAATGCCCCAACACACCCAAGCGAACTCATTTCTGACAAATGAAAGCCATGTTTTGCCACCTAATGTAACGTCTTTAGGGCAACCAATGGATCAAGGCGTGCTTGTAAGTTTAAAAAGGCGATACAGGAGAAAGCTTCTTTCAGAAATTCTACAGCGAACCGAAAATGACAGAATAGGACTTTTAAATGCTTTGAAACTTTGTCAACTAATGATTAACGACCTCAAGGAACCATTTTGTGATGCATTTAATATGGGTATATACGTTGTCGATGCCCAAACCTTTATGAAGTTGTCTGTTAGTAACAAACCAAGCGACATCAACAGCATATCTCAATATTTTTTTTTGCAAGAACTAAATGTTTTGTATATTCGTGGACAACTAATCTCAGCAAAATTTGCTTTTCTTATAAAGGATGGACATAGTGTGGAAATACATCCGTGATATACCGCTTCATGTCTGCTACCCTGTCATTGGGGATTGAAGGAACTAAAATAAATTTAATCAAATAGTTTTATAAAATAGGTGGTAGTTAATTGTCAAATTTCATTTCTCTTTTTAACTTATTTTCTTATTGTCCTTCACTCGTAATTTGTTGTGTTTGCAATTTGTTTTAATAATTCGTAATTTGTCAAATCACTAGATTAAATAAAGAAATTAAACGCCATATCAATTCTATCTTCTGTTGAAGCTACGAAAGGAGACAGATTAATGGCGGTCTTAAAATGACGAGAGCAGAGAGAAAATGAGTAATTCGGACCTTACGTTAGGTGGCGCTGCACTACAATTTCAGTTCGGTACTTCTATGTCTTCCCCTTTGTTTGTGAACTTTACAGTTCTCTTATTCGTGAACCACTTGCCCAAAGGGACATCACCCGATGGTATCTTGACCTAGTGGCGTGACTTGCCGTGCACGTGGCAAGAGCAGCATTCGTATGCAGATGGAAATGGAGAGCGGGGAGCGGTGCTATGGAACTTTCGAGAAGTCTGCCTAGCTCCTCTTCTTTCTTTTCTCATGGAAACAGGTCAGGAGGGAGAAACAAAGGATCGAGAGAGGGGAAAAGGCAAAAGGAGGCATTTCATTTCGAAATGGGGCCAGTTGGATAATGTAGACAAAAATGGCGAAACCGGATCCAAAGGCATACGATTACGACACTCCCCACAAGATAAGCTTTCATTTGACAACCTAACTGTGGATGCTCATATTCGAAAGATGGAAGAACGATTTGCATAAATCTCCTTTTTTATGGGTAGAAAATTTGGGGGGGGGGGGGATTTTTGCATTGCATAACGCTTCTGACACCCAAGTATTCATTTAATGCAGAATGTAGTACGTTTGGTGGAACAATTGCCTTAAGAAGAACACAAAGTGACACATGAAATAATAAGCTGAAAAAAATTGTCACGAATGACAAATATTAAAATTCAGCTTTAAGAGACAACATAGTTACCACGTACCGATAGATGGCGCCACTATTGGAATCAAATAAAAATGCGGGAAAGCTAAATCATATTAGCTGAAGAAGAAACGTTAGTAGTTGATGGTGTAATTGTTAGCATACCTTGCCGGTTACTGGAAGATGTGGGTTCGAATCCGACTCATAGCACAACTAGTATTTCTCAGCTTATTATTTTGTTTTACATATGTACAGGAAATTTGTGACACTTTACCACGCAAAGTAACATCATTTGTCGGTTTGTGTGTTTCTCACATAATCGATAAACAAACAGACATATCACAAGGAAAAACAATAAGAAAATAGGTAAAACATATACCAAAAAGACGTGAAATGATCATTAAGGTGAAGAACTTGGTTGTGACATATTGATTTTAAAATATCAAATATTCTCGTTAAGATGTGTAACAAATGCTGAAATAGTAATTAAAATGAGATTATAATTAAATAATTCACAAGTATTTAGTTTTTTTTCAATTTATCAGTAAGCCACATTCTCATACAATTTCTAGTTGAATGCTTTCAGGTAATTCATAACAGAAAATAAAATTTTGAAATCTGATTAAAAAATACTTTAGAATGAATATTAAAATTAATACATGTTTAATTAATTCTTGGCTTGAAATCCACAGAACAGATAAACATTCGAAAACAAAGGTGTGTTTAGGACATTCTATCCCCCAGTAAATTTTTCATAATAATATTAACAGTTTATTCAACAACAAAACGACATATACTTTTACAATGAATTTGCTATTACATGTCATATAAAGTTCATAAGGTTCTGAAATAAATGGGAAAAGAAGCAAAATTGTTAACACTAAAATTTCATAACTCCCACTCGAGAAGTTCTCGCGTGTTATAGATTATCGTAACATTGTGAATAGTTGCGTTATAGATTATCGTAACATTGTGAAAACCATAACTTGTAATGATAAGGAAAGAACAAATTAACCTTAAGCAGTTCCTTGACTCAGAACTCCGACAAGAGCCTTTAGGGATTAATACATCACAGTTAAATAATAACATCATAGTAAGTTAATTTAATACACCATAGAAGTCTGAGCAAGCCGAGAACTCAGGAAAATAAATTTTCAGTAGTGGTTTGAACCCAGTCACTTTTATCCATAGACAAGCACTGTAACCACTTGGCCATATGCATATATCATATCATAATCGTTTAATGAAGTACTTGGGAATTATTCTATACTTTCGTGCTCAAGATATGAATTGTTTACCGACCATAACCCATTTTTCTATTATATTTTGCATTTTTCACGGTTATAAGCAAATTCAGAATTTAAATTGCCACTGAGATTGACCTGAACACTGTAAATGTTATTTCAATCCCGAGCATGAACCAAGTGTGCTGGGCAACCAAGGGATGAATAATAATAGCTTGGGAAAGCCGCAGTCCATAAATCAGACTTTAAGCCTTGACTCAGTGTACAAAAGAGCCATATCCTGTGCGCCTTAAAGAGCATGAGAATTTAAATCACCAGGGCCTGATCTAGGAGGAAGCATGCCCCCCCTCACTTTCAGAATGCTAGTAATGGTAACAGAGGCAAACATTATTAAACATATTTATATTTCATGCATTTTTCGAGAAATATTTAAGGAAGATCTCAAAAATTGAGGGAGAATGTTATGATGCATTGGAAATCTAGTCTCTTGTATTCCCCTATCCTTTACATTATTTCGATTTGATTGTGTTTAAGATCTCTCCCCCTTTATTATTTCTGGATCTGGTCCTGTTAACTATTATCTCTTCGCTAACAGCTGTCCAGTCAGTCCTCTTCCCACAACATTCTCTCAGCCTTCCGGGATCTTGTTACCTGTCTATACACTGAAAAAATAAAAATGTTTTATGCTTTAAGAAGAAAATTGAGTTCGAAATTTCGAATGAATAAGGAAAGGTTCATCCATCGCATGATAGCGTAATGAAATGGGTCAACGATAATTGAGTGGGAGTCAACTGCACTGATCATATGAACAATTTTATGACAATTGAGTGGACTACAATTGGGTGGATTGCAATTCAATGGATACGACAACTGGGAAGATACGACAATTGGGTGGATTGCAATTCAATGGATACGACAACTGGGAAGATACGACAATTGGGTGGATTGCAATTCAATGGATACGACAACTGGGAAGATACGACAATTGGGTGGATTGCAATTCAATGGATACGACAACTGGGAAGATACGACAATTGGGTGGATTGGAATACAATGGATACGACAACTGGGAAGATACGACAATTGGATGGATTGCAATTCAATGGATACGACAACTGGGAAGATACGACAATTGGACGAATAATGACAACTAGGGGGATATGACAATTGGGATCTGGGGTGTAGGATCTGAGTATACGAGAACGCTTTGGGGGATCTTGGGGAGGATCTGAGTACATGAGAACTCTTTGGGGATCTGGGGGGAGGATCTGAGTACATGAGTACTCTTTGGGGGATCTGAGGGGAGGATCTGAGTACATGAGAACTCTTTGGGGGATCTGGGGGGAGGAGAGAGAGGAAGAGGGGGCAGAAGGGAGGGGGGACAGAGAGAGGAAGAGAGGGCAGAGGTTAGGAGGGGACAGAGAGAGGAAGAGAGGGCAGAGGGGAGGAGGGGAGAGAGGGAGGAACAGAGGGAAGAGGGGAGGAGGGAACAGAGAGAGGAAGAGGGGGCAGAGGGGAGGAGGTGACAGAGAGGAAGAGAGGGCAGAGGGGAGGAGGGGACAGAGAGAGGAAGAGAGGGAAGAGGGGACAGAGAGAGGAAGAGGGGGCAGAGGGGAGGAGGGGACAGAGAGAGGAAGAGAGGGCAGAGGGGAGGAGGAGACAGAGACAGGAAGAGAGGGCAGAGGGGAGGAGGGGACAGAGAGAGGAAGAGAGGGAAGAGGGGACAGAGAGAGGAAGAGGGGGCAGAGGGGAGGAGCGGACAGAGAGAGGAAGAGAGAGAGTAGAGGGGAGGAGGTGACAAAGAGAGAAAAGGGGGCAGAGGGGAGGAGGGGACAGAGAGAGGAAGAGAGGGCAGAGGGGAGGAGGGAAGAGAGAGGAAGAGAGGGCAGAGGGGAGGGGGACAGAGAGAGGAAGAGAGGGCAGAGGGGAGGAGGGGAGAGAGGGAGGAAAAGAGGGCAGAGGGGAGGGGGGACAGAGAGGGCAGAGGTTAGGAGGGGACAGAGAGAGGAAGAGAGGGCAGAGGGGAGGAGGGGACAGAGAGAGGAAGAGAGGGCAGAGGGGAGGAGGTGACAAAGAGAGAGGAAGAGAGGGCAGAGGGGAGGAGGGGACAGAGAGAGGAAGAGAGAGAGCAGAGGTTAGGAGGGGAGAGAGAGGGCAGAGGGGAGGGAGGGCAGAGGTTAGGAGGGGACAGAGAGAGGAAGAGAGGGCAGAGGGGAGGGGGGACAGAGAGAGGAAGAGAGGGCAGATGTTAGGAGGGGACAGAGAGAGGAAGAGAGGGCAGAGGGGAGGAGGGGAGAGAGGGAGGAAGAGAGGGAAGAGGGGAGGAGGGAACAGAGAGAGGAAGAGGGGGCAGAGGGGAGGAGGTGACAGAGAGGAAGAGAGGGCAGAGGGGAGGAGGGGACAGAGAGAGGAAGAGAGGGCAGAGGGGAGGAGGGAACAGAGAGAGGAAGAGAGGACAGAGGGGAGGAGGGGACAGAGAGAGAGGAAGAGGGGACAGAGAGAGAGGAAGAGGGGGCAGAGGGGAGGAGGTGACAGAGAGAGAAAAGGGGAGAGAGAAGGAGGGGAGAGAGAGAGGAAGAGAGGACATAGGGGAGGAGGGGACAGAGAGAGGAAGAGAGGGCAGAGGGGAGGAGGGAACAGAGAGGAAGAGAGGGCAGAAGGAAGGAGGGGACAGAGAGAGAAAAGGGGGCAGAGGGGAGGAGGGGACAGAGAGAGGAAGAGAGGGCATAGGGGAGGAGGGGACAGAGGGAGAAGGGCCGTGCATCGAACCGAATAAGATATTCGGAATGAATACTGTTTCGAAGTGCAACTTCTCGAACCATTTAGTTCAATGAAAGTAAATCTCGACCCCGTTGTTCTTTTGTAGAGATCGAGACTGATTTCCGTTTAGCACGATAACATAAAGCTCTTCTCTCTCTTTGCAAACTCCATACATGTTCAAAATTATTCTAGCCTACATTTTTTTTTTTTGATTTGCGACATATAGGACAGAGAAGAATCCTGGAAGCTACTCCTAGCTTAATACAGGCCTTCTCATACAAGGACATGCCCTACTAAGACCGAAGTCACTGCTGACCACTGCCTTAGTTAGAGCTAACACAACACACAAAGCTTGCCTTGCTGGAACAGTCGCTAGCTGCCTAACCACTATGCCAGTTAAGGCATCGCTTTTCACTTCAAATTCTTTCCGACTATTTAAAAAAAATAACCTAAATTACTTTTCACTTCAAAATTTTTTTTTTCCATCTAGTACCCTCTCTTCATACATTCACAGATATTCAAAGTCTATCTTTTCATCAGACCCCGTCCCCGAAAATGTCATTTTACCGGTTGATTTTGTCATTTGTTTCAAACAAATTTCTCAAAACTGTCTCGATTTGTCAAATTCTCCGATTTACCTGGCTTTCTACAACCGAATAATCCAGTGAAGTGTATGATAACTCAACAAACCACATCATTTTTTATCTCTTTCACACACACACCTCATTTTTGTGAAAATTTGTAAATATCTCGTCTGCCCGAAAAACTTAAATTACCTTTTTTTCACATGAAACATCCCGGTTTTTTCTGATTTTCACAAAAAACAACACCGATTTCCATGGCTTTTTTACAATCGAATAATCCACTGAAGTGTATGATAACTCAACAAACCACATCAATTTTATCTCATATACACACACCTCATTTCAAACTAATCCATTTAAACTAATTCACAAATTAATTTAAACCTCATCTTTAAAAAAAACTTAAATTAGTTTTTCACATGCTAAAAAATACCCCCGTTTTTTCTAATTTTCACACATATTTTCACAAAAACCCACAAAAAAACCTACTTTTTTCCTCATCCCCCATAACTTTTCCCATGGATTTTCACAGAATTCTCTGGACCCATTTACTGGCTCAGAACACTCATTTATGCTACTACTATCAGGAGCCAAACGTGATAACCGCTTGGCTACAAAGAAATCCAAAGGACAAGCTTTCCAGAAATGAGGTTTCCCATATTTCTTCCTCTGAATTTTCGTTTAAGACCAAGATACTAGAGATGTTTCAAAAGGTTTCACATGTGAGGTAACGCATCTGTGTCTACTTTAAATTCTTAGTAAAGCAATTTTTTTGTGATTCAAAGTAGCAAATCAGTACTCTCTAGAGCTACATTAAACCATACCAGTTCTTACAGTAATCTACAATAAATATGGGAGTCAAAATAGACCTAATTGCAAGACAGTAAAAAATATTTCCATGGGTTTCCCTTATTAGTGCTGTATAAGAAATTTCTACCTTTAGAATCATTATAAAATTATTTTAAAACTATTTGTAATAATTCAGTAGATAATATTTGTTTCTCTATGACCACTACCAAATCGTGTCTGGATAGAAATTGTAAAGGAATGCGTCTAGATGTAAAGAAAAATCACCAGAACACCTTTTCGAAATATTTTTTTAGAAAACTTTGTTCTGCATCGGTACTTTCATGTTGCCTCTCCGATGTATGCTCTATTAGGCGAGAATGTTGTGTGGCCCAGATGATCTGCGGAACTCTGACGGCGCATCTTGTAACACCGTGACGCGGGATTTGCTGCGTGCTTACAGCGGAAAGTAAATGGGGAGTGCAGCACATTTAAAAAAAGCAACTTCTTTCCTGACCATTGAAAGAGTCGGAAGTAAAATGGTTTACTATGCTCTTGGAGCTAGAACATTTGATAGACTTTTCAATAAAGTCGGGTCAACGCTCTTGGAGCGTGTCACTGGATATTATTGGTGGGGCAGTGGATTAAAGCTGCGCCCTTATTAAATATGTATGTAGGTAACGTAAAATGCTATTCATTAAACGTATTATTTAACCAAGAGATACCGAGTTGATGGGTTTATTGAGTACCTTAACTACTGTGTGATTAAGATTGAGAAAAGACATTTGAGACAACAGATCTCTCAAATAAATAAAATCAATCTTGACAGAGATCTTTAAAATATTACTGAAAAAATGCACGAGAAATTCATAATAATAATAATATTTCTTCGCTCAATTACCATTAAAAGCATTCTCCAATGGTTGGTGGATGACACCCCTTGGACCCCTTGGATTCACAGCTGGAAACAAATGAATTTTAATTTATTTTCTTACGTGATTTTAGTCTAATGAAATAAGGAAAGTCATAAATTTTAGAGTCGCATTGTTTTCAGACAGACAAATAATATTAATACCGAAACAAAACACGTAACCATGGAAACCATAAGCTTCCTTGATTAGAAAGGTGACCATTACTATTATACGTTGATTTTAAAGATTCACATTCACTGAAGGTTCTCGAAATAAAATTTCCCTTACTTTCATTTTTGATTTGTTAATTAACAAGCCCATGGTCTTTAGCTATCGATATTTTAAAAATATCTGTACAGTGGATATAACCAACATCTTGCCAGTCAGTAGAATGCCAGTTCTACTGAATGGTAAGAAAAGATAAACATGAAGCAAAAACTAATCAGAGAGCAAATAAAATATCAGTTATTTTCTACAAAATTTGTTTTCTGAGCCACCTGCGGAGCTAGCGTTGTTTAAGCATAAACTCCTTAGGTTCAGCATCCATCACCCATAAAAGAACTTAGATTCAGCATCCCTCACCCATAAAAGAACTTAGGTTCAGCATCCCTCACTCATAAAAGAACTTAGGTTCAGCATCCCTCACCCATAAGAGAACTTAGGTTCAGCATCCCTCACCCATAAAAGAACTTAGGTTCAGCATCCCTCACCCATAAAAGAACTTAGGTTCAGCATCCCTCACCCATAAGAGAACTTAGGTTCAGCATCCCTCACCCATAAAAGAACTTAGGTTCAGCATCCCTCACCCATAAAAGAACTTAGGTTCAGCATCCCTCACCCATAAGAGAACTTAGGTTCAGCATCCCTCACCCATAAAAGAACTTAGGTTCAGCATCCCTCACCCATAAAAGAACTTGGGTTCATCATCCCTCACCCATAAAAGAACTTAGGTTCAGCATCCCTCACCCATAAAAGAACTTAGGTTCAGCATCCCTCACCCATAAAAGAACTTAGGTTCAGCATCCCTCACCCATAAAAGAACTTAGGTTCAGCATCCCTCACCCATAAAAGAACTTAGGTTCAGCATCCCTCACCATAAAAGAACTTAGGTTCAGCATCCCTCACCCATAAAAGAACTTAGGTTCAGCATCCCCCACCCATAAAAGAACTTAGGTTCAGCATCCCTCACCCATAAAAGAACTTAGGTTCAGCATCCCCCACCCATAATAGAACTTAGGTTCAGCATTCCACACCCATAAAAGAACTTAGGTTCAGCATCCCTCACCCATAAAAGAACTTAGGTTCAGCATCCCTCACCAATAAAAAAGCTTAGGTTCAGCATCCCTCACCCATAAAAGAACTTAGGTTCAGAAACCCACTAAAAAATTTTGATTCAACACCCCACTAAAAAAATTTGGGTTCAGCAAACTCCTAAAAATAATCCTTCATGGGGCCATGCCAAACGTTACGATTATTGCTGATTGTACGACTGCCTTTGTTAATTTTTTTCTGTGCGTTTACAACTTCCAAGGGAAAATGACACTAATTCATTTAAATTAAATAGGAATCATAACTAAACTGTACTAGTTTAAGCTTTCTAATGTTTGGATATTTACTTAAATATCCTGGTTGATATTATTATGCTTAAATATCCTGGCTTTTATTTCTTACTTAAATATCTTGGTTTTTATTAAGTGAAATCTGGACACCCTAGGTATAACAGAATATTAGTTACTCATGCTATAATAGATTAAGATATGCAGTATATTTCAGTGAACCATTATTAAGTGATTTAGAAATTGCATTTTCGTAAAACCCTTTCTCTCCATTTGCACCATCTTCAACAAACATGTAACAAACTGTAATCCTCATCATCCTCAATCAGCCATGGGGTACGAAGGTTCAACCAGAACGTGCAATTTAGTTCTCCAAGCATATCTGTCCTGAGCTACAGCTGTTGCATCTGGCCACAACACAACAATTCTAATAAGGTCCTGCTTGACATTGTCTGCCCACAGCATCCCAGCTCTCACCCTCTTTCTGAGGCCTTTAGTCACACTGTTCATAACCTTATTCACCAATCTATAATTATTCATACGGGCAACATGGACAAACCAACGGAGTCTCTCGCTGCACAATACGCTGCTTAAAGGAGGTTGCAAACTCCTTTGCCTAACCTCATCATTAGTTACAAAGTTGAACCACCTAATGCCCAAAATACTGCGAAAGCATCTAGTTTCTTGTGATTTTGTTTACAAAGCGTCCACGGTCACTACCATAATTAACCCTAGAAAGAACCAAACTATTATAGTCTAATTTTAGTCTTTAGATGTATACGCCTATTTCTCCACACTCTCCATAGATTCTTAAAAGTCGCGACAACATTCCCTATTCGTCTGTTTATCTCATGCCGCACATCACCAATATCTGTTACATAGCTCCCAAGATAATTAAACTGTGATACCTGCTCAAGACTGCAACCATTCAGAATAACTAAATCACAGCCTGCCTGACCAATTTTCATCACTTTAGTTTTCCCTCTGTTTATAACCAAACCTACTCTACTACCAGTTTCATCAACAGCTCGAATGAAAGAGTTCATCTCATCAACATCATTTGTCAAAAGAGCTAAATCATCAGCATAATCTAAATCAGAAACGTTCGCATCTCTAGACCATTTAAGACCAAAATCTTTTCCTTGCAGTGAATTTCACATAACATAATCAATAACCGAACTAAAGAGAAAAGGAGACAAAATTCACCCTTGTCGAACACCAGAAGTAATGCTAAACCAATTGCTGCAAGCCTTAATAACTCTCACACACGACTCAGTGTTATTATAGAGGGCTTTCATTATGTTAACTAACTTACCATATGATCTCACAATCAACCACAAATTATGACGATCAACAGAGTCGAAAGCCTTTTTGAAGTCAACAAAGCTAGCAACCAAAGGTTTCTGAAACTCTAAACATTTCTCAAGAATCTGCCTAAGTGAAAATATTTGACCTACACATCCCCTACCACTTCTGAATCCACATTGGTCTTTATGCAATTGCCTGTCAACCAGATTCTTCGTTCTATTAAATAGAATCATGCAGAGAACTTTACCTGGAGCAGAGAGTAGGCTGATACCCCTATAGTTATCACAAGAACTACGATCACCTTTTTTGCAGATAGGGATAATGATAGCTCTGAAAAAATCCTAAGGAAACATGCCTTTATCATAAAAAACAAATAAATAAATATATAAATACCCCCTCAAGCAGCTGCTTGCCACAGAGATCTGACAGAAGCTTGTCAGTTTATATTGCATAGTAGATGGTCTGAGAGGATGGCAGGACCTCAGCAGAAAAACAACACAAACAGCCATGCCTTACCCGGGGCTCGAACCCAGGTCCCTTAGATCAGTAGCCAAGCACTGTTACCACTCGGCAGACTGTTATGGGTGCCTATTCGTGGGAGGGTGCTAAAGCATTTCCCCTAAAAAATCTTTGAAAGCTCAATTCATTTGAAAAGCTCAATTCATTGAAAGCTCAATTCATTGAAAAATGATAAAATTATTTATAGGCACAGTTCATTGTTTTGGGAAAAACTCTATGTTATTTGAAAGTGCGTATGAAAGAAAACAAAGAAGTTGCAGCTTGTCAGCTGGGCAGGCGTTGTTCCACGGGTTACACTTTTTAGGGGCGGCAAATTTGCATGCAAATTAATGACCATAGCTGTAGTAAGATTAAACAGAATGAGTAAGACCTATTTTTTAGAGAAAATTTTCAGTCTGTTAAAAAATCACATTAAAATTAATTAAATTAAACTTTCATGTCTAAGATGAGATCTGGAGAAAGGGGCGGCAGAGTCCAAGCAAGACAATTGATTTCCATTGCAATATAAAGTTTTCCCATCCCCATTTGATTAGAGGATTTGAAAAACTTTCTTGAAATACATGTGAAATATGCACGATTTTAATAATATTTTGCTTCCATCAGACTTACTACATTTTAAAGGGGGAGGCATGCCCCCTACACTCGACCCTGATTGATCGCAATGTCAGTTGTTTTCCCCAAACCCTTCAGTTCAATATTTTACTACCACAAGGCAGGACATAACTCGATTTGGAATATCAAACAGATAAGCATTATACATGGAACTGATATTCGTACGCAATGACCGAAACTGCTTTTATATATAAGCAATCAAATTTCCATTTTAGTCATAATTTTTAATATCTTCAAGACGTTGCAATCCAAATTATGTGTAAAAACAAATTGTTTGAGAAAGATGAACTTGAGTATTAAAAAGTTCAAAGTTTAAATACTGGAAATTCTACCTCAGTTGCATTTTAATTCGAAGTACCAAATTTATTACTTTTCCAGTAATCTTTGCTCCTTATTAGTTTTTGTGGAAGGCATGGGGATTAGCAAGGGAACTGTTTCATAATGCCATTCAAAGACGCAGGTCGCTTGTGTATCAAAATTTATTATTTGAAGTTTTGCAATTATCAGTAAGTAATTATCAGTATTTAGGAGTGCAGTGGCTAAGAAAGTTTAATAAACTTTCTTAGCCACTGCACTCCTAAATGCATTATCTGAGCAATAACTAACATTTTACCATTTAGTCCTTTGTGCATTATGCTTCATTCGGATCTATAAAAACTAATAATTTCGGAAACTGGCTTTAATGCTGTTTTTCGTAGCAAGTGCAAATGTACATTAAAAAAATCACGATGTATTTAAATGTAAAAGTGCTACTTTTTAAAAAGTACACGATTATTTACTTCTCATAAAGTTTAATTTAAACACTATTTTAGTTTAAAATATATTAAGGAGAAAGGTTAACCAAGCGAAGTACAAAGAAAGGAACGAAAGAACAGACGATAATGTAAATCCTTTAGCTCAGCTGTCCCCCGCTGGCCATGGGTAGCTCCGGGTGACGTTAAGGTAATATTATTTCCTCGTTCATGGTTGGGCGCATGGGCAGCGGCCTGAAGTAGGTTGCCCAACAGTGCATGGTTTTCCCACATGGTGATGTAACTTTTTGAAGTTTTCCAACGTGCACTAGCTTCGAATATTATCAGTGAGAGGTCAATAACTATACAAACTGTCGAAATATATTTACCTTTTTTAAACAGAATTCGGCCCTTCCAATACCTAAAATATTTGATCTCTTGTCCGCAATTTTGCAATTTTTTTCCTTCTTCCACCCCGTGTTGAATTAATATTCTTTGTCTTTATCTGTAGAAGTATGCGATTTATATTCAATAATACTTTTTTTACCCCTTTTGTACATTTGTTTGATTAAACATTTTAATTCGCTCTTTTCCAAACCTTGTAGCTACACAGAGACTTGTCTGTGCCTCCCCCAAATTCCTTCTATGATATCCTCTCTGCCATCCCATATTGCATTATAACAATTGTGCTTCTATCATAAAACCCGAGTTCAAGACAGCTAATAGTTCTGCAATTCAAGAATGTGTTGTACAGTCGCTGAAAAAAATATCCGAACGCTATGGTTGATTACAGAATTCAGGAAAAATATGTAGCAACGATTTTTTTAGAAATTAGTTTAGAATTTAGTTTAATTAGTTTAGAAATTAGTGATCTGACAACCTTTGTGTATTGTACGCGAAGGTTACCAGATCACTAATTTCTAAATAAAATAGTTGCCAGATACTTTTCCTGAATTCTGTAATCAACTATAGTGTTCGGATATTTTTTTGTGCAACTGTACTTCAACGGAAGAGATCCTAGTATGTATCCAACCCTGAGATACATTGAGGAAGTGAAAAGGCTACATTTTAATCAATGAAATATACATTTATTTCAAAATATCGTATTGTACAACACTATTACACTTAATAAGTTGTCGGTGTCGGTTCGTTGAGGTATCCGCTTGCTTCAAATGTGGAAAATAGAGAAGATTCACATGAAATTGAGTGTTGAAACAAATGTACGCAGGGTTAGGTCGAGAGATGGATTCAGAAATGTTGAATTATCTCTTTGGCATCAGGACACTAAAGGATCTCTTCAAAGATGTAGGAAAAGGCTTCCTCTGCTTTATTTTCTAGCTTCATTGCGAATTCATTGTTGCCGATGGAATAAAGGTCCAAGTCACAACACTCCAATGCTCAGAAAAGAATATGGAAATGGAAGAATTACATTGAAATTAATTATATGCTTATAATTTACTAAACTATGTTAGTTATTATTATGGTTATGAAAACAAAGGCTATTGAAATACTTTGTTTATTACAGTTTAAGCGTAAATCCCTGGATAGAAAAAATGAGAAAAGTTTTATGATAACAGTGGGAACGAAGAAAAGTCTATTATGTCGCGTATGCCTCAGCTTTGGAGTATGTTGAAGCACGTTAAGTGATTTGATGTGGAAGCGTAATAGACGTTATCAATAAAATTGAAAGCGAGGTTTATAGTTATAGAGAAAACTACAAACAAGGAAATTACCATTAAAAAACTTGCATAAAAGAATGAAAAGCGACAATGCATAGCTGTTATAGTACTTTTAGTGTAAAAAGAATATTTACTCTACGATAAACGACTTTTCATCGTGATATTGCTTTGTAACGGGTGGTGTCTTCAAAGACGTAAAGAGAATCCATTGCATATGGGTTTTGTTTTTGAAATATATTATTTTCGTGTTTACACATCAATAATTTGATGTTTAAATCGGAGATAACCTTTATATTCATTGCAAACACATATTATATATAATATTCTCCGAATCAAATATTTTGTTATCTCAAACAGCTGAATATATATTTTTATCACCTTCACCTAAAACGTATATAGACATTAAGAGTGGTAGTTCGAATTAACCTACCTACAGACACATCATAGGAAAAAGGAAACGGTGCTCACGGCATCTGATTTTGGCCATCATTTGACTACACTAACCTACTTAAACCCTACACTCATTTATTTTAGACAATGAGTGCCTTATCTATATCTAGGCAATGTTAATTGCAATAGCAGTTACCCATAGACCCTCGCTAATACAGGTCCGAAACGAAACTTGTTAAACCAGATGCTGTGCTACCTGACGATTCATTACTTTATATTTCTAAAGTGACATACACGGAGAACGACTCCGAATCAATTATTTTGTTATCGCAAACAGCTGAATATATATTTTAATCACCTTCACCAAAAACGTATATAGACATTAAGAGTGTTAGTTCGAATTAACCTACCTATAGTCACATCATAGGGAAAAAGAAAAGGTCATCACGGCATCTGATTTTGGCCATCATTTGACTACACTAACCTACTTAAACCCTACACTCATTTATTTTAGACAATGAGTGCCTTATCCTATCTAAACAATGTTAATTGCAATAACAGTTATACATGGACCCTCCCTAATACAGGTCCGAAACGAAACTTGTTAAACCAGATGCTGTGCTACCTAACGATTCATTATTTTTTATTTCTAAAGTGACATACACGGAGAACGACTCCGAATCAATTATTTTGTTATCGCAAACAGCTGAATATATATTTTAATCACCTTCACCTAAAACGTATATAGACATTAAGAGTGTTAGTTCGAATTAACCTACCTATTGTCACATCATAGGGAAAAGGACGTCACGGCATCTGATTTTGGCCATCATTTGACTACACTAACCTACTTAAACCCTACACTCATTTATTTTAGACAATGAGTGCCTTATCCTATCTAAACAATGTTAATTGCAATAGCAGTTACCCATAGACCCTCGCTAATACAGGTCCGAAACGAAACTTGTTAAACCAGATGCTGTGCTACCCAACGATTCATTATCTTTTATTTCTAAAGTAAGAAGAATGACTCCGAATCAATTATTTTGTTATCGCAAACAGCTGAATATATATTTTTATCACCTTCACCTAAAAGGTATATAGACATTAAGAGTGTTAGTTCGAATTAACTTACCTATAGTCACATCATAGGGAAAAAGAAAACGTCGTCACGGCATCTGATTTTGGCCATCATTTGACTACACTAACCTACCTAAACCCTCCACTCATTTATTTTAGAAAATGAGTGCCTTATCTATATCTAAGCAATGTTAATTGCAATAGCAGTTACCCATAGACCCTCGCTAATACAGGTCCGAAACGAAACTTGTTAAACCAGATGCTGTGCTACCTAACGATTCATTACCTTTTATTTCTAAAGTGACATACAGGGAGAACGACTCTCAATCAATTATTTTGTTATCGTAACAGCTGAATATATATTTTTATCACCTTCACCTAAAAGGTATATAGACATTAAGAGTGTAAGTTCGAATTAACCTACCTATAGTCACATCATAGGGAAAAGGTCGTCACGGCATCTGATTTTGGCCATCATTTGACTACACTAACCTACTTAAACCCTACACTCATTTATTTTAGACAATGAGTGCCTTATCCTATCTAAACAATGTTAATTGCAATAGCAGTTACCCATAGACCCTCGCTAATACAGGTCCGAAGCGAAACTTGTTAAACCAGATGCTGTGCTACCCAACGATTCATTATCTTTTATTTCTAAAGTGACAGAATGACTCCGAATCAATTATTTTGTTATCGCAAACAGCTGAATATATATTTTTATCACCTTCATCTAAAAGGTATATAGACATTAAGAGTGTTAGTTCGAATTAACCTACCTATAGTGACATCATAGGGAAAAGGTCGTCACGGCATCTGATTTTGGCCATCATTTGGTTACACTAACCTACCTAAACCCTCCACTCATTTATTTTAGACAATGATTGCCTTATCTATATCTAAGCAGTGTTAATTGAAATAGCAGTTACCCATAGACCCTCGCTAATACATGTCCGAAACGAAACTTGTTAAACCAGATGCTGTGCTACCTAACGATTCATCACCTTTTATTTCTAAAGTGACATACACGGAGAACGACTCCGAATCAATTATTTTGTTATCGCAAACAGCTGAATATATATTTTTATCACCTTCACCTAAAAAGTATATAGACATTAAGAGTGTTAGTTCGAATTAACCTACCTATAGTCACATCATAGGGAAAAAGAAAACGTCATCACGGCATCTGATTTTGGCCATCATTTGACTACACTAACCTAGTGAAACCCAACACTCATTTATTTTAGACAATGAGTGCCTTGTCCTATCTAAACAATGTTAATTGCAATAGCAGTTACCCATAGACCCTCGCTAATACAGGTCCGAAACGAAACTTGTTAAACCAGATGCTGTGCTACCTAACGATTCATTACCTTTTATTTCTAAAGTGACATACAGGGAGAACAACTCTCAATCAATTATTTTGTTATCGTAACAGCTGAATATATATTTTTATCACCTTCACCTAAAAGGTATATAGACATTAAGAGTGTTAGTTCGAATTAACCTACCTATAGTCACATCATAGGGAAAAGGTCGTCACGGCATCTGATTTTGGCCATCATTTGACTACACTAACCTACTTAAACCCTACACTCATTTATTTTAGACAATGAGTGCCTTATCCTATCTAAACAATGTTAATTCCAATAGCAGTTACCCATAGACCCTCGCTAATACATGTCCGAAACGAAACTTGTTAAACCAGATGCTGTGCTACCTAACGATTCATCACCTTTTATTTCTAAAGTGACATACACGGAGAACGACTCCGAATTAATTATTTTGTTATCGCAAACAGCTGAATATATATTTTTATCACCTTCACCTAAAAAGTATATAGACATTAAGAGTGTTAGTTCGAATTAACCTACCTATAGTCACATCATAGGGAAAAAGAAAAGGTTGTCACGGCATCTGATTTTGGCCATCATTTGACTACACTAACCTACTTAAACCCTACACTCATTTATTTTAGACAATGAGTGCCTTATCCTATCTAAACAATGTTAATTGAAATAGCAGTTACCCATAGACCCTCGCTAATACAGGTCCGAAACGAAACTTGTTAAACCAGATGCTGTACTACCTAACGATTCATTATCTTTTATTTCTAAAGTGACAGAACGTCTCCGAATCAATTATTTTGTTATCGCAAACAGCTGAATATATGTTTTTATCACCTTCACCTAAAACGTATATAGACATTAAGAGTGTTAGTTCGAATTAACCTACCTATAGTCACATCATAGGGAAAAGGAAACGGTCGTCACGGCATCTGATTTTGGCCATCATTTGACTACACTAACCTACCTAAACCCTCCACTCATTTATTTTAGACAATGAGTGCTTTATCTATATCTAAGCAATGTTAATTGCAATAGCAGTTACCCATAGACCCTCGCTAATACATGTCCGAAACGAAACTTGTTAAACCAGATGCTGTGCTACCTAACGATTCATTATCTTTTATTTCTAAAGTGACAGAATGACTCCGAATCAATTATTTTGTTATCGCAAACAGCTGAATATATATTTTTATCACCTTCATCTAAAAGGTATATAGACATTAAGAGTGTTAGTTCGAATTAACTTACCTATAGTCACATCATAGGGAAAAAGAAAACGTCGTCACGGCATCTGATTTTGGCCATCATTTGACTACACTAACCTATTTAAACCCTCCACTCATTTATTTTAGACAATGAGTGCCTTATCCTATCTAAACAATGTTAATTGCAATAGCAGTTACCCATAGACCCTCGCTAATACAGGTCCGAAACGAAACTTGTTAAACCAGATGCTGTGCTACCCAACGATTCATTATCTTTTATTTCTAAAGTGACAGAATGACTCCGAATCAATTATTTTGTTATCGCAAACAGCTGAATATATATTTTTATCACCTTCATCTAAAAGGTATATAGACATTAAGAGTAGTAGTTCGAATCAACCTACCTATAGTCACAACATAGGAAAGAGGAAACGGTGGTCACGGCATCTGATTTTGGCCATCATTTGACTACACTAACCTACCTAAACCCTCCACTCATTTATTTTAGAAAATGAGTGCCTTATCTATATCTAAGCAATTTTAATTGCAATAGCAGTTACCCATAGACCCTCGCTAATACAGGTCCGAAAAGAAAGTTGTTAAACCAGATGCTGTGCTACCCAACGATTCATTATCTTTTATTTCTAAAGTGATATACACGGAGAACGACTCCGAATCAAAGTGGGAAATCAGATTAATACGTATTTTAATCTGTTAACATATATCTGGGGAGTCACTGGTTGAATAAATGACTGCGTTCAGCCCTTTCAACGAACCCCAATCACCCTCAACAGAAGATATAGAACGCGTGCAGCCATTATAGTGCACAACGTAATAATTAATTTACTCTATTAATTGGCGATTTATTGTCTTGTTTTGTACGTAGTGGAGAAGGTTAAAACTGTTAATCAAAGTGTGAAATCAGACAAATACGTATTTTATTCTGTTAATATGTACCTGGGGTTCACTGGTGGAATAAGTGACTGCGTTCAACCCTTTGGATGAACAGCAATCACCCTCAACAGAAAATATAGAACGCGTGCAGCCATTACAGCGCACAGCGGAATAATTAATTTTTCCCTATTGATTGGCCTTTAAGTGTGTTGATGTGTACCTAATGGAAAAAGTTAAAGCTGATAATCATAGTGTGAAATCAGACAAATGCGTATTTTAATCTGTTAAAATGTACCTGGGGATCACTGGTTGAATAAGTGACTGCGTTCAGCCTTTTGGAAGACCAGCAATCACCCTCAGCAGAAGATATAGAACGCGTGCAGCCATTATAACGCACAGCGGAGTAATTAAATTATCCCAATTAATTGGCGTTTTAGTGTGTTGTTATGTACCTAGTGGAGAAAGTTAAAGCTCTTAATCAAAGTGTGAAATCAGACAAATACCTATTTTAATCTTTTAATATGTACCTGGGGGTCACTGGTTGAATAAGTGACTACGTTCAGCCCTTTGGACGAACAGCAATCACCCTCAACAGAATATACAGAACGCGTGCAGCCATTATAGCGCACAGCGGAATAATTAAGTTACTCTATTAATTGGCGTTTTAGTGTGATGTTAGGTACCTTTTGGAGAAGGTTAAAGCTGTTAATCAAAGTGTGAAATCAGACAAATACCTATTTTATTCTGTTAATGTGTTCCTGGGTTATTGGTTGAATAAGTGACTGCGTTCAGCCTTTTGGACACATAGCAATCACCCTCAGCAGAAGATATAGAACGCGTGCAGCCATTATATCGCACAGCACAATAATTAATTTACTCTATTAATTGGCGTTTTAGTGTGTTGTTATGTACCTAGGGGACAAGGTTAAAGCTGTTAATCAAAATGAAATCAGACAAATACGTATTCTAATCTGTTAATATGTACCTGGGGGTCACTGGCTGAAAAGGTGACTGCGTTCAGCGCTTTGGACGAACAGCAATCACCCACAACAGAAGATATAGAAAGCGTGCAGCCATTAGAGCGCACAGCGGAATAATTAAGTTATCCCTATTAATTGGCGTTTTAGTGTGATGTTATGTACCTAGTGGAGAAGGTTAAAGCTGTTAATCAAAGTGTGAAATCAGACAAATACGTATTTTATTCTGTTAATATGTACCTGGGGTTACTGGTTGAATAAGTGACTGCGTTCAGCCTTTTGGACGAACAGCAACCACCCTCAACAGAAAATATAGAACGCGTGCAGCCATTATATCGCACAGCGGAATAATTAAATTACTCTATTAATTGGCGTTTTAGTATGTTGTATGTACCTAGTGGACAAGTTTAAAGCTGTTAATCAAAGTGCGAAATCCGACAAATAGTTATTTTAATCTTTAAATATGTACCTAGGGGTCACTGGTTGAATAAGTGACTGCATTCAGCCCTTTAGACAAAGAGCAATCACGCTCAACAGAAGATATAGAACGCGTGCAGCAATTATAAAGCACAGGGGAATAATTAAGTTATCCCTATTAATTGGTGGTTTAGTGTATTGATATGTACCTACTGGAAAAGTTTAAAGCTGTTAATGAAAGTGTGAAATCAGACAAATATATATTTTAATCTGTTAACACATATCTGGGGGTCACTGGTTGAATAAGTGACTGCGTTCAGACCTTCGGACGAACAGCAATCACCATCAACAGAAGATATAGAACGCGTGTAGCCATTATAACGCACAACGGAATGATTAAGTTATCCCTATTAATTTGCGGTTTAGTGTATTGTTGTGTAACTAATAGAAAAAGTTAAAGCTGTTAATCAAAATTTTAAATCAGACAAATACGTATTTTGTTCTGTTAATGTATATCTGGGGTCACTGGTTGAATAAGTGACTACGTTCAGCCTTTTGGACGAACAGCACTAACCTTCAAAAGAATATATAGAACGCGTGGAGCCATTATAGCGCACAGCGGAATAATTAAGTTATCCCTATTAATTTGCGGTTTAGTGTATTGTTGTGTCCCTAGTGGAAAAGGTTAAAGCTTTTAATCAAAGTGTGAAATCAGACAAATACGTATTTTATTCTGTTAACGTATATCTGGTGGTCACTGCTTGAATAAATGACTGAGTTCAGCTCTTTTGGACGAACAGCAATCACCCTCAACAGAAGATATAGAACGCGTACAGCCATTATAACGCACAGCAGAATAATTAAGTTATCCCTATTAATTGGCGTTTAAGTGTGTTGTTGTGTACCTAATCAAAAGGTTAAAGCTGATAATCAAAGTGTGAAATCAGACAAATACGTATTTTATTCTGTTAATATGTACCTGGGGGTCACTGGTTGAAAAGTGACTGCGTTCAGCCCTTTGGACGAACAGTAATCACCTTCAAGTGAATATATAGAACGCGTGCAGCCTTTACAGCGCACAGCGGAATAATTAAGTTATCCCTATTAATTGGCGTTTTAGTGTGTTGTTACGTATGTAGTGGAAAAGGTTAAAGCTGATAATCAAAGTGTGAAATCAGACAAATACGTATTTAATCTGTTAATATGTACCTGGGGGTCACTGGTTCAATAAGTGACTGCGTTCAGCCCTTTAGACGAAGAGCAATCACGCTCAACAGAAGATATAGAACGCGTGCAGCAATTATAAAGCACAGGGGAATAATTAAGTTATCCCTATTAATTGGTGGTTTAGTGTATTGATATGTACGTACTGGAAAAGTTTAAAGCTGTTAATGAAAGTGTGAAATCAGACAAATATATATTTTAATCTGTTAACACATATCTGGGGGGTCACTGGTTGAATAGGTGACAGCGTTCAGCCCTTTGGACGAACAGAAATCACCCTCAACAGAAGTTATAGAATGCGTGCAGCCATTAAAACGCACAGCGGAATAACTAAATTATACCTATTAATTGTCGGTTTAGTGTGTTTTTATTTACCTAGTGGAGAAGGTTAGAGCTGTTAATCAATGTGTGAAATCAGACAAATACGTATTTTAATCTGTTAATATATATCTTGGGTTCAATGTTTGAATAAGTGACTGCGTTCAGCCCTTTGGATGAACAGCAATCATCTTCAACAGAATATATAGAACGCGTGCAGACATTATAGCACACAGCGGAAAAATTAAATTATCCCTATTAGTTCGCGGTTTAGTCTGTTGTTGTGTACCTAGGGGAAAAGGATAAAGCTGTTAATCAAAATGTGAAATCAGAGAAATACGTATTTTAATCTCTTAACATATATCTGGGGTCACTGGTTGAATAAGTGACTGTGTTCAGTCCTTTGGACGAACAGCAATCACCCTCAACAGAAGATATAGAACGCGTGCAGCCATCATAGATCACAGCGGAATTATTACTTTATCCCTATTCATTTGAGTTTAAGTGTTTGATGTGTACCTTGCGAAAAGGGTTAAAGCAGTTAATCAAAATGTGAAATCAGACAAATAGGTATTTTAATCTGCTAATGTGTGCCTGAGGGTCTCTGGTTGAATAAGTGACTGCGTTCAGCCGTTTGGACGAACAGCAATCTTTCTCAACAGAAGATATAGAACGCATGCAGCCATTATAGCGCACAGCGGAATAATTACGTTATCCCTATTCATTGGCGTTTAACCGTGTTGTTGTGTATCTAGTGGAAAATGTTAGATCTGTTAATCAAAGGGTGAAAACAGACAAATACATATTTTAAACTGTTAATATGTAGGTGAGGGTCACTGGTTGAATAGGTGACTGCGTTCAGCCCTTTGGGCGAACAGCAATCTCCTACCGCAAATCTTATAGAAAACGTGCAGTAATAAGAGCGCACAAAGGAGTAGTTATTTTGTCCGTTTGGATTAGCGTCGGAAGTGTGTTGTTTTGCATATAGTGCAAAGTGTGAGAGGTTATTAATAGGAAAGTGAAATGAGTCAAATACCTATTTGAGTCTGTGAATGGATTTGTTATTCGAGAGACACTGGTTGAATAGTTGTCTGCATTCAGCCATTTCAGCAAATGGCAATCACTCTCATCAGAAGCAATAGATCACATTCAGTCATTAGATCACAGAGCGGTTTAATTACTCTGCTTCTTTCGATTACGTCATCTATTGTGTTTAGTGTGTGCAGAGTGTAGAGTGTTAAAAGTTGTGTATTTAGAAAGCTGAAACGGTCGGAATATGTACTTGAATATATTCTCCCTCCACTTCTCTAGGTTGGACCCTCAGCCGTAGTGGTGCAGTGTGATATTTGTGTCAGTGCCGAATTATTGTGTGTTATCCGTTGTATTTGAGTGTGTTTCTTGTCTCAGTGTGTAGAGCTACATCTTGGATCGCCCTATACGTCTTTTGGAGTTTTCCTGATATTTTACAATAAAATGTTGAAATTTTAATCAATCATGTTTTGAAACGTAGGCCTAAAAGGCAAAGGAATAGATTGAAATGTAAAATAGAATTAGAATTAATTGAAAATTTAGAACCAATAGATCCGCTGGACGTGTTTGTAAATACGCCTGGTTACGTAAATACATAATTAATTACTTTGAACTCACTATTTCGAAAAATATTATGAAATATAAGTAGTAAATGTTTATTATTCTGATTTGTATAGAATTCAGAAAAAATATCTGACAACGAGTGTTTAGAAATTAGTATTCTGGCAACCTTCGTGAACTGTACACGAAGGTTGCCAGATCACAAATTTCTAAAAAAAACTCGTTGCAGATATTTTTTCTAAATTCTCTAATCAACCATAGTGTTCGGATACTTTTTTGAGCGACTGTACATGGTCACTTTTGTTATTGGTGATGTTTTTAATTTAGAGTAAAAAACTAATGCGCAGACATTTCACTAATATATTATGCATGCTTTAATAGGAAAATATGTGTTTAGCTAAAGATTTAATTGCAGTAATAAACTACTTAAATCTTGATTTTATAGAAGTTTTTGTTCAGTATTTAAAGAGTCTTTGAAACTGAAACGTTTAGCAAGTTATCTCGTTCTGCAAAAAAAATACTAAATTGGAGAAAATTTAACTAATCAGTACTCGATCTACTGAAAATACAGCTACATATCTAGGTAAGGTTTCTATACCGCTTATTTCTTTCGTTTAACCTGTTTAAATTCTCTCTCCAAATGAATTATTTGCGTACAATAGCTCAAAAAAATATCCGAACACTATGGTTGATTACAGAATTCAGAAAAATATCTGGCAGCGATTTTTTTAGAATAGTGATCTGGCAACCGTCGTGTCACGTGACACGACGGTTCCCAGATCACTATTCTAAAAAAATCGCTGCCAGATATTTTTGTCTGGCACCGTCGTGTCACGTGACACGACGGTTCCCAGATCACTATTCTAAAAAAATCGCTGCCAGATATTTTTTCTGAATGCTGTAATCAACCATAGTGTTCGGATATTTTTTTTGAGCGACTGTACATGGTCACTTTTATTATTGGTGATGTTTTTAGTTTAGAGTAAAAAAATAATGTGCGGACATTTCACTCCTATATTATGCATGGATCAAACCTATCAGTTCATCATACAATGCAAATCAAATAGTACAAAATTTTAACGGTTCAAATATAAGGATACGGAACACTAAGTTTTAGGCTCGCCATTACACAAGTGAAATGGAAAATCATTCCTACACACGCACAAACTCACATACTACTTTCAACTCTTGTGCTCAACGCATCGCTGACATTTCGATGCCTTTACTAGAATGGAGTGAATTTTTATAAGTCAAGCAAAAACAGAAACCTTAAATAAATTTTAAGGTCTACAGAAGTGCTTTAAAGGAAATCAATGATCAACTAAACTAAAAGCTGCATCATAAACAGACGTATTAAAGCTATCAGTTGATAGCTTTAATACGTCTGTTTTTAATGCAGCTTTTTGAGAAATGTGTAACCAGTTATTTGGCGAGATATTTTAAACATATGGATGCACAATTCAAATTCGTAATGAATAAGTAACTAATTATAACAACCTAGTCGTCATCTTGCTACCAATGATTAATCCATAAACATATATTGAATTGCTCTGGTTATTGTTTCTAATTCTCTATACTAGCCGTATTCACTATTTCTCTTCACCTCTCAAGGGAGTGCCAACACAAATCATTGTGCATGTTACCTTTGGCACGCGTGTCATAAAATCGCCATCACTGCTATGAGGGCACCAACCTGAGTTTTGTTGTTAAAAGTATTGGGTTGGTGGTGGCTCAGTCGGTGAAGTGCCAGGCTCATAATCTTATGGTCTCAGGTTCGAGTCCTACCTGGGTCAGTGTTGAGATTTTTCTCCCCAAAACTCTCCGCCCTGCCCTCTGTCAACAGGGGGACACCGATCGGCTTGGAAAGGCCGCCGTCCGTCAAATGACATAACAAATGTTATAGACCATGTTGGATGGCCTTGACGGGAGCTACCATCTGTATCCTAAGAGCTACCCGGTGGTTTCCCTTCATACAACCTTCTCTGAACCTTTGCGGTCCTTATGATCTGATCACTAAGTACATTGTATGTAAAAAAGGTACAGCTCCTAGGTAAAACAGTTTGTACTTATTTACATACCTGTAATAAGCATCGGAAGGAACTTCAGGTCATGGTCGCACATCAGAGGACACGTCAAGGCACGGTCGCACGTCAGAGGACACGTCAAGGCACGGTCGCACGTCAGAGGACACGTCAAGGCACGGTCGCACGTCAGAGGACACGTCAAGGCACGGTCGCACGTCAGAGGACACGTCAAGGCACGGTCGCACGTCAGAGGACACGTCAAGGCGCGGTCGCACGTCAGAGGACACGTCAAGGCGCGGTCGCACGTCAGAGGACACGTCAAGGCACGGTCACACGTCAGAGGACACGTCAAGGCACGGTCGCACGTCAGAGGACACGTCAAGGCACGGTCACACGTCAGAGGACACGTCAAGGCATGGTCACACATCAGAGGACACGTCAAGGTACGGTCGCACGTCAGAGGACACGTCAAGGCACCGTCCCCCCAGATCCAGCCCTGGGTCTTCTGACCTGATCATTTAGCTCATTACGCGAACTAAAGTGCCGTTGACAGGTAAAACAACCAAAGTAGACCAACGGCTCGGGTCACGTTATAAGTGGGAGGGGGGGGCGAAGATTGCTCAGTTAACGTCTTGAAAATTCTCATAGGTCATATAGGTCGGCACGATCGCTTTTCCTATTAGTGAACCAATGATCTACGAGAATTTTCGAAAGCGTCAACTGCGCAGTCTCATCTTAGGCTGAATGATTGCCGCCACTCTGAAAACGGATATTCTGATTGTAATTCTTGCGTTACGACAGAGTGTGATCGCATTCTAATAATGGATCTGTTGGCTGTTACGTGACATTGTTCTACACTGATATTGTTGGTCAATTGCGTGAATTAGAATATCCGTGTTTTTGAATTATTCGGGCTTCCGTATGATTTGAAGAAATCAATTGAAATATTTAGATTAACGTTGGAATAAAAATAATAAATAAAAAAAACATTTTTTCGAAATTTTTTTCTAAAAGCTTTCAAAATGGAAACAAATTGTTAAATTATCCTATTGATTTCAAAATGAAAGGTCTTAATTATTATTTTTTGGTTGGGTTGTATTAATTGTCGGCATGATTTTTTTTTTACCTTCACTGGCCAAATGAAGTCACTAGCACTTAATGGCTCAGATGTAGATACAGGAAAGGGTTGAATTGTTTTATCTCTGAACGGCACTTTTTTTGCTCACAATGGTCCAAATGGTCAGGTCGCAAGGACTCCGAGGGTTCAGAGCAGGTTTGGAGGGAGGGGAATCGTTGGACAGTTGTTACGAGACAGATGGTCGTTTCTCGTAAAGTTCACCTAACGTGCTCTTTAACGTGCACAGGTTATGGCTCTCAGGTTCACTTGGCTACGGCTTAACGTCCCATCCGACGGACAGTTGCCTTTCCAAGCCCATCAGTGTCCCCTTCTGACCGAGGGAAGTGTGGGAAGTTTTGCGGACATAAGTCTCAACATTCGCCCAGCTGGGACTCCAATTTGGGAACTGCAGATTACGATCCAGGCGGGATATCCACCATCAACACCACCTCCGAGTGGCACTATTTTTTTTTGGCTCACAACTGAAATTCTAGGTCCCAAAAAACCAGTTTTTTAGAATTGAACAGTGGAAAAGTAGGCCCATGACGCTGTTTAGGGGACATTAAAACGGATTTTTCTTTTTGGTTTAATTAGGATCACAGGAATTTCTTTCCAAATAAGAAAAGGTTCGCAGAAATTCGCTAGATTTTGCCTTATTTTCAGCGATCATTCTCGATCGGAATACTTTAATAGGATACGTTTTTTACCTATATATTTTCTTATAGACATCTATTTCGTGAATTTCAGTTGACAATTAAAAATTAGCTGATTGTGAGTTAGTGCGTGACAAAGGATGACGCTAATTACGACCATCATGCAGAAGTTGTAAAGCTCTGAAAATCTGCACTTAGGGGTAATTCAGATCGTAGTTCTCGGGAGAAAAAATCCGAAATTCGATCTTCGACCTGTCCTTCAAAGTCAGAGAGAGGTGAAGCAGAGATCAAAGCTTGACGTAAAAGTGCTAGAAATGTGAATATTGGTATATAGGAGTACTTCGGATCACAGATCCCAGAAGCTTTAAAAATCTCGGATTCTTTGTGTGTTGGGGCTTCGAGATCAAAAATTAAATTTTAATTTACCACTTTTAGAGAGTTAATTTGATGCCTACGGGCAAGGACGTACCTAGAATTTAGTTCGGGGCGGTCTGAGAATAAGCCTTGAGTAGGGTTTCCCAGTTACTAAAACATTCCACAGAACAGGAAAGATTAAAATGATATTCTATATGAGATTTTATAATTGTTGTTTTAATATATTTTTAGTGTCAGAATAACATATGGGGCTAAGATAAAGTTGTATGAAACTTCCAACTGTTATTGTTCAATTTCTTTTTAATATTTTTAAAATGAACGAAATAAAGACAATTGTTTTGGAGTTCAAAGCAGATAGACGAGTTCGATATTTAGTAGAAGACGACAGGGTTCTCAGCGGACTTATTTTTATTGAGGGAGGGTGGGTTAATGAAAACCCAGAGATAATGAAAAAGGAAATTCTACACAATTCATTAATAATATTATTTCACAAATATTTTTGCAATTTTTTTTTTGTAGTTCGTTTTTCAAACGAACTCTAATGTCATCATTTTGTTTGTTTTATCTGTCTGTACACTTTCATCTTCTTAGTTTTAACAGATTAATTTAAAATTCCTGTTGAATTGGATGGGTATTGGTGACACCCCGTAGGCAGGGACGTACAGTCGCTCAAAAAAGTATCCGAACGCTATGGTTGATTACAGAATTCAGAAAAAATATCTGGCAACAATTTTTTTTTTGAAATTAGTGGTCTGGCAACTTTCGTGTACGTACACGAAGGTTGCCAGATTTTTAATTGCGAAAAAAATCGTTGCCAGATATTCTTTCTAAATTCTGTAATCAAACAGAGTGTTCGGATATTTTTTGAGCGACTGTACCTCCCCTGCCTACGAGGATATTTCTTGTCGTAGATCTTAGAAAGCTTATGAAAAATTGGATCCGACGTCTCCATTTAGAGGTCATATTTCAGTCAAACTGTAATAATAATAATAACTACACCTAACAGAAACGTGGAACATCATGTACAGGGATATTCGAGTCCTGCATCTCTGAAGAGTTGCGAAATTCTGGATACACCAATCCGTTAAAGTCGACCAGAGGTCGAATTTCGATCCACGTGGAAGTTTGAAATTCCAAATGATGTCTGCTGGTTTCTACATCTTGGAAACGGCACTGTATTTCTGATCCTTCGAATACCTCGAGTTTGTCTATGTATCTATCTGCTAGTAAGTGAATTGGTGTGTCGAGTTATTTACGGTCGTAGAACTCAGGACGGTTAAGAAATTTCCGTTACGGTTTTGTGTTCAAGGTCACATAAGGGTCGATTGGATTGTTTTACCTATGATCGGAACTTTCGCGCGGCCTATTTAACGGCCTCGAACGAGAGAAATTCAAACTACGAAAATTCAAAAACTTTTCACAGTTCGCGGGCCCTGTTAACAACTTTGGAAGATTCTGAAAGGCGAATCGTATGATTTACCTATCCAATTCAAAAATAATTTTAAATTTATCTCTTAAAACAAAAAAGTTGAATGTCTACAGACGGAGAAAACAAACAACAAAACGATGACATGAGCTCGTTTTTTAAAAGAACTACAAAAAAAATTGTGAAATATTTTTTTAAATAATATTTTTACTGAATTGTAGAATTTTCTATTTCATTATTTCAGTTTTTATTAACCCACCCTCCCCCAACAAAAATAAGTTCCCATTCTTATTGTAATAATCTAGTCCCAATTTTCTCCTTATTTCTTTATAGATTTATTAAAATAGTAAAATAATATTATATAAAAATGTATAAAAATATATTTTATTACATATATATATATATATTTTTTTGGCAGGGCAGTGTATATCAAAGAATTTCCAGGTTATGTCAATGGGAATCTAACTGCGAAGTTCTGTAACTTTTAAAATGTGTATTTAATGGAAAAAATGTGACTGAGAATAAAATAAAGAACATGATCAAATCTGCATATTTAAATCTCGATTTTCAACATTATTCGTTCATTACTTAAATAGAAGATGTAATATTTCAAAACAGTAATAAATAAAAACTAAACTAATAAATATTGTTCCAAACCAAGGAATAAAATAAATCTTCATTTTTAAAAGTTTGCGTAATGATTTAATTAATATTTAATTCTTTTATAGGGCAGTATAATATCCTTATTAAACTGCACCGAATTGGTTGCTTCATTTTCTCTGGACTTCCCAAATAAAAACAAACCCCTTCTTATCCTAAGACCTAGTTCCCGTTTTACCCTTACACATGTTCGCTTTCAAAAATGCAGCACTTGTGCTGCAAATGCTTTTTTGGTTTATATATATAATAAACCAAAAAACCGCAACCGTATCTTCCAACCCACTATCCTTTCAGAAGTAGATGACACCCAATAATAAGTTGGTCCTCTGGTTCACTTTCAGCCGTATTGCGTCTGGCCGTCTTCTCCATAGTTGGCCAAGTTCGGGCAGGGCAATCTCATTTCCTTTCTCGTAATAGAGACCTACGTTATTTCCGCTTCTGGCGCAGTCTAGTTTTAAGTCAATTCTTACAGGGATTTTTCAGTGTTCCAATGACTTGAGGCTGCAAACAAGCAGTAGAAATGGTTTAATGTAATGTTACAATAGGAGCGCAAATAAGAATGCACAAGGAAAAGAATGGATGTGAGGATTGGAAAAGTAGCAGCTGGAAATAAATATCCACAGGCGATATGTTATCCTTCTATAGTTTTCAAAGAGAAAGCAGTTCGTAATTGTTCGATTTTAGTTTTCTTCAAAAGCGAATGGACATTCCAACTAATGTGAGGGAGGGATTGGCTCAGTGGGTAGAGAGCCGTAATCGGCAGTTCGCAGGTTCGACTCCCACCTGGGTCAGCGTTGATATTTATCTCCTCAAAATTCCCCGGCCCTGCCCAAGGTCAGTAGGGAACACCGATGGCCTTGGAAAGGAATTCAGCTATCCGTCGGGTAGGACGTTAAGCCGTGGCCCCATCTGCGGGAGATCTGTGGCTGGCCATGACGGGGGCTACCATCTGTGGCTGGGTCTACGGGGCCATCTGTGGCAATCACGGCTTAACGGCATTCACGGCATCTACCATCTGTGGCCATCACGGCTTAACGGCATTCACGGCATCTACCATCTGTGGCCATCACGGCTTAACGGCATTCACGGCATCTACCATCTGTGGCCATCACGGGGTCTACCCTATCTGTGGCTGGCCATGACGGTGGCTACCATCTGTCTCCCAAAACAGCTGTTCCAATGGGTCCCCCCATTTAGCCCATCGCGTGCAAAAAAAAAGTGGCGCTCAGATGTAATAAGATCAAACCAACCGTTTCTTCCAACTAGTGAGAGCTTTTAACCTCTGGGTTTTACTAACTAATATCAGAAGGGCAATGCCTGTCGCTGGAATCACGGGACTCAACTCATATTATGGAGCACCCATTTCTGATCGACACTTTTTTGCACACAATGAGCTAAACAGCCAGGTCACAAGGACCCTAAAGGCTCAGGGAAGGTTGGGGGAAGGGCGTGCACTAAACAGCTGTTAGGAGGCAGGTGGAAGCCTCTCGTCATGACCATCCAGTGTGTTGTTTCACGTGCACAAGGTATGGATCTCCCGCATGCGATGCCATGGCTTAACGTCCCATCCGACGGACGGCTGCCTTTCTTTGACTATCGGTGTCCGCTACTGACCAGGAAAGGGAGGAGAGTTTCGAGGCTGTAAATCTCAATGCTTGACCAAGGTAGAGCTCGAACCGGGAACTGACGATTAGGAGCTTGGTGCGCTACCGACTCAGCACCCCCCCCCCCGGCCCTCGTAACTAAAATAAAAGCATTCTATGCTCCAAAACGTTTTCCTGACACTTCCATATTATTATGTGAATAGAAAGTAACATTCAGAGCTCCCTAAATTTGAAAATGATTTTTTTTACGGGAAAACGTCATTCGAGATAAATTGAAGATTCCCTCAAATCTTTCTAATTCTCGATTTTCAACAATTTTCCTCAAATTTTTACAGTTATTAAGTTGGATACGTTTAACAGCAAACTCTGCTCTTAAATTCGTTCTAAAAATTTTCGTATGAAGGTAATCATACCCTCTGCACGTTAAAGAACACGCTGGATGGCCTTGACAGGAGACTACGTCCTATCTCCGAACTTTCCAGTGGGTCCTCTCCTCTAACCTTCTCGGGGCAAGGGAAGGGGATCCGCTGAATATTAATTACTGGACTGATAATTAATTAACTGCAAGAATCATTACACCAACATCTAAATTTGCATTTATTTCAGTAAGCGGCTTGTTGTAACAAATATAATTTGTGTTTTAATGGGCTTTTGGAAGTAAATTGTTATGTTCGGTGACGCTGATTTTAAATGCTTTGGGCTCCAAAACTCTTTAAATATCAAAAGAATATTGCTGAAAATTGAGCTTTAGAGAGATTTGAATGAGATCCTTAATTTATACTCAGTGACATTTTCCAGAAAAAATATTATTTTTACATTTAGGGATCTCTGAATATGACTCTCCATTCGCATAACATGCAAATGTCGGAAAACGTTTTGTAATATCGCATATATCGATTGGGAGTTATTTTAATTTCTAGATATGCGTATGCATATACACTGCTCGACATTGAAAGTGCCCCACCCAGAAGAACATGTACAAACATGCAAATAGAAGGGTGGGTGTGAGCAGTTGAGATGCGCAAATGGTGATAATCCAGAGCCAATGACGTGTGTGGCTCAAGAGAAAAGGTGCAAGAAGAAACTGGGATGGTATTGTGTTTATGCAGGTGGAAGTTGTGCGAAAGGTTGAGATTCGGTGCTGGAACGGTTGAGATTAGAATTCTGCTTAGAAATTGTTCAGCGAAGGCCGAAAATGCCTGGTACACGCCATCATCATGTTTATTAACATTTAGATGCGTTTGAGAGAGATGAATTATAAGCCTATGTGAAGCTGGATGGACTACAGGTTGTGTCGCTGTCCATGTTCATCGGGATGCATGAACTGCTGAATGCCGTTGGCAACAGTGGCGAAATGAAGGTTCTAGCATGTGTCACAGAGGGAGTGGTACCATCTGACAGACGTCAGCCCTGCTTGATAGGCACATTGTTCAACATGCTCGTTCTTCACCCCAGAGCACTGCAGGCGATATTCGACGGACTGTGTCAGCAACCATGGATGTCCCCACAACCACCTGAATGGTAAACCGAAGGTTACATGAGGCACACCTGTGCTCTGGGCAACCATTACGTCCACTGCCATTGACTGTAAACCATCGCAGCGCTCGTCTGGCTTGGTGTCGAAGTCATGCAAACTGGGCAATGAATTGAACACTGTTATGTTTAGTGAAGAATCCCATTTTTGTCTGGGAGCTGACTATCGATGGGTCCATGTATGGCAAGAGGATGGATCCAGCTTTTGTTCGTGACTGGCACACCACCCGTCAGCCAGACATAATGGCATGGGATGCTGTTGGATATGACAGCAGGTCACCTCTTATCCGCATCATGGGAACACTGACAGCTGCACGATATGCAGGCCGTTTTGTTATCGCTCCTGGGAGCATGCAGCAGCCCATTTTGTTACCGTTCTTGGGAGGCAGGCAGCAGCCCATTTTCCAGCATGACAAAGCCTGTGTACACTGCTACGATCTCCAGACAATGTTTACAACATGTTCAAGTATTACCGTGGCCAACACGATCTCCAGATATATCCCCAAGTGAAAATCTGTGGGACCACATTGGACGACGTTTGCAAACCTCTCAGCGGCTGGCGCAAAATCTCGATGAATTATGGGAGCAAGTCAACGCTGCTTGGTGTGCAATTCCTCAGGACCATATCCGTCGACTGTATGACTCCATGCCACGCCGTATTGCTGCCTGTATTGCCGTTCACGGCGTGCAACCACCTACTGAGGCAGTCACATTGTGTTGCATGATCTCATCTTCTAACCACTGTAAGTGGTTGCAAATTAGATCATGGTATGCCAATATATATTGCTATGTGTGTGCTACATTTCACCCCTATTCCCTCACTCCTTCTGGTTAGGGCAATTTCAATATCGTGCAGTGTATATATGTATAAGTTCCTTACGCATTGTTTCTGTTAAATATTCCAGCATACGAAACTCCTTAAATAATAAGAGAATATTATTGAATTTTAAGAATTAGCTCCACTAAATGTAGATCTTCTGTTTTGTTTTGTTGTAGCATTTTACCATAAAGTTTAATATTTCAAGTTAGAAAGCTTCAAAAGTTAGCATTCTGTTAATAAAATGTGGAAATTCTTTTATATTGTTGTCTAAACATTACATCTATACGTAGGTCATCATCATCATCATCATCATCATCCTCAAGCAGCCATGGGCTACGGAGGTCCAAACAGACTGCGCAGTTTAATTCTCCAAGCATATCTGTCCTGAGCTACATCTGCTGCATCAGGCCACTGCACACCAATTCTAACAAGGTCCTGTTTGACATTGTCTGCCCACCGCATCCTAGGTCTCCCCCTCTTTCTGAGGCCTCTAGGCACACTGTTCATAACCCTATTCGCCAATCTATAATTATCCATACGGGCAACATGGCCAAACCAGCGGAGTCTCTCTCTGCACAATATGCTGCTTAAAGGAGGTTGCAGACTCCTTTGCCTAACCTCATCATTAGTTACAAGGTTAAACCACCTAATACTCAAGATACTGCGTAAGCATCTAGAATCAAAAGCATCTAGTTTCCTGTTATCTTGTTTACACAGCGTCCAAGTTTCACTACCATAACTAACTCTAGAAAGAACCAAACTATTATACAGTCTAATTTTAGTCTTTAGGTGTATACGCCTATTTCTCCACAATCTCCATAGATTCTTAAAAGTCCCGGCAGCAATACCTATTCGTCTGTTAATCTCATGCCGCACATCACCAGTATCAGTTACATAGCTCCCAAGGTAATTAAACTGTGACACCTGCTCAAGACTGCAACCATTCAGATTAACTGAATCACAACCTGCCTGACCAATTTTCATCACTTTAGTTTTCTCTCTGTTTATAACCAAACCTACTCTACTACCAGTCTCATCAACAGCTTGAATAAAAGAGTTCATCTCATCAACGTCATTTGCCAAAAGGGCTAAATCATCAGCATAATCTAAATCAGAAATTTTCGTATCTCCAGTCCATTTAAGGCCAAAATCTTTCCCTTGAAGTGAATTTCGCATAATATAATCAATAACCAAGCTAAAGAGAAAAGGAGACAAAATGCACCCTTGTCGAACACCAGAAGTAATGCTAAACCAATTGCTACAAGCCTTACCAACTCTCACACACGACTCAGTGTTATTATAGAGAGCTTTCATTATGTTAACTAACTTGTCTGGTATACCATATGATCTCACAATCAACCACAAATTATGACGATCAACAGAGTCGAAAGCCTTTTTGAAATCAACAAAGCTAGCAACCAAAGGTTTCTGAAACTCTAAACATTTCTCAAGAATCTGCCTAAGTGAAAATATCTGATCAACACATCCCCTACCACTTCTGAATCCACATTGCTCATCACGCAATTGCCTGTCAACCAGATTCTTAATTCTATTAAGCACAATCATGGAAAGAACTTTACCTGGAACAGAGAGTAGGCTGATACCCCTATAGTTATCACAAGAACTGCGATCACCTTTTTTGAAAACAGGGATAATAATAGCTCTGGTAAAATCTTTAGGAACCATGCCTTTATCATAAAAGTTATTCAAAATTTCAGTCATCCAAGTGGTAACCAAAACATTCCCAGCTCTGAGCATTTCTGTAGTAATTTCATCAACCCCTGGGGATTTATGAAGTTTAAGTTTAGAGATAGCCAAACTAACTTCAGATTGTGTTATAGGGCCAACATTAAAGCTGCCAATGCATCTATCATCATTACAAACAATGGGAGTAGAACTAACTACATTGTTTAGAACATCACTGAAATGCTCAGCCCACCTAGCCATGACAGAATCCTCACCTTCTATAACCTTACCTTGTTTATCCTTCAATCCCTGTATGCCTGTCCGTTTTCTACCACATAAAACATTAACTATCTGGTACAGCTCTCTGCTGTTGTGCTGCCTAACTGCTTCCTCAGCTTTGTCAGCCAAGCTATCAAGCCAAAGATTTTTATCAGTAGCTAACTGATCCTTTACACGTTTATTAAGCTTTCTGTAATCTTTTCTATTAGGACTAGTAGGGTACTGATTAAGGACATTCCTGCAGTTCCTTCTTTCAGAAATAAGCTCAATTGCCTTATCACTTAAATAATTCTGCCTCCTCTGCTCCTTTTTTCCTAAAAGAGTACTGTTAGTTTCCAAAAAAGCCTGTTTAAAATGGCCCCATTCTTCCTCAACTTCAGTATTAAGCAAACCATGACTGTCATAATGACTAAGTAACCTATCATGGTAAGCTTTAGCTATAACAGGGTCTTTCAGAGCTTCAGTATTAAAGATAAATTTTTTAACCCTAGCACAACACTTTTTAAGTTTAAGTTGCAAGACACTTTTAACAAGGTAATGGTCAGATCCAATTTCAGCTCCCCTATAAGCCCTGGTATTTCTAACAGAACTAGCCCATTTGCTGTTAATTAATATATAATCAATCATATTCCTATGCAGCCCATCAGGTGAAACCCATGTGTATTTATGTATGTCGCGGTGTTTGTAATATGTGTTAGTTATTCTGAAACCATTGAGTTTACTTACCTGTAGGAGACGTTGCCCATTGCCATTGCAGCTACCAATACCAAAAGGGCCTATTACTCCTGCCCAAAGGTCAGAGAGTCAGTACCAACTTTGGCATTGAAGTCACCAAGAACAAGGGTAATATCTCCTTTCTTGACAGAATTAAAAATATCCTGAAGTTGTTCATAAAACCTATCCTTCTCATCCTCATCGGCATCCTCAGTGGGGGCATAACAGCAGATAACATTCAGGTCTTTAATGCTTGTCTGAAATTTTGCTGTAAGAAACCTTTCATTAATGCACTCATATCCTAGAAGAGCATCACTAGCGTGTCTGCTGAGCAGCAGACCCACGCCTTGGTGATGATTTCCATCCTCCCTCCCTGTAAAGAGAAATTTAAAGTTATTTTTAAGTATCTCACCTTTACCTGTCCATCTGGTCTCTTGCAAGACTAGAATATCTAGGCTATAGCGCTGGAATTCCTGCATGAGGACATCAAGAGAATAATCTCTATGTAATGTCCTCACGTTCCACGTTCGTGCAGAGAGAAAATGATTAGTAGGATTTTTAAAGAAATTAGGTTTATTGAGATTGGTAGGGCCAACAATATCAAACAGCCCCCTGATCGCAGGCATGGGGCAAAGACCCGTTCCTCCTCCGCTAAAGGCTGAAGTCACCGATGCTGGTAGGAACTTCAGGCACCACCTTTTCAAGTGGACTTTTTCAAGAGCCACATGGCCTGCCTGAGACGCATTACTCCAGTTTAGGCTTGACGATGCCCAACTAGCAAAGTAAGGTTCAGGTACCTGCGATGGCGTCTGATTAGGATTATCCACCAGCTGATATAAGGTATCCCATGCCTCTGTTCACTTAGAGCTGGCAACCCAGAAGCAAACAGAAAACACAGCAGCAGACTCTCCCTCAACAGAGGCCCACCAGTGCAGCAAGTCCAGGATCCATAATCAAGCTCAAATCCATAAACATGTCCAGTCTAGTAGGTATAAATGGTCAGCACCAGGACCCTGTGAAGTTGACCACTCCTCAGCAGGGTTGAAAAAAAAGAAAAAAGTGGCCATAGATGACCAGATCAGCAGGCCATACTGAACTGGCAGCCCTCCCCTTCCGTTCCCTTCCAAAAGAGAATATCTCTTTTGAAAGTTACTAACGGCCTGCACCACGAGAAGGCGGGGTCGGACATTAGGTGCTAGACCTGGCCGGTTCTGTGCATCATCACTAGGGATTGGTACACAGCTCTCCTTCCAGTTTACGCCTAGCTACCATTTACAGGACTGAACAGAAAAAACGTTTCATGTTATTTGAATATGGAGTCATATTCAGATATCAATAACATCTTAAGTAATATTAATATGGACAAAATATGACTATAGTTATACTTGAGGTCTCTATCAAATCTCTTTAAATGTAGAATTATTCACAAATAATTGTTCAGTATCCAAGTAATTTTGTAAGCTGGAAAATGTACTCAATTAAAACCTGAAAAATTATTGCAACATATTAAAATGAAAAAGAAACATTCTGTAAAAAATAATACCCCCTCAAGCAGCTGCTTGCCACAGAGGTCTGACAGGAGCCTGTCAGTTTATATGCCACAGTAGAAGATCTAATGATTGAACAGTATATGAATTTTGAATGATTTTTGGTTAACAAGGTAAGTAAATGTTAAATATTCCAGATTCTATAACTCATTAAATATTAAAAATATCAAAAGCAGGTATTTAGGCAGACCGCAGTCAGATCTTCAAATATGATTGCCAATAATCACATTTTTCTATAAAAAGCGCTTTTAAGAAATTGTAGAGTTGTCAATTTGATTCCCTCTTGATCAAACATTTAATATTTCAACTGTTTCTACTTTCTGTTGAGAAACTATTAATGCATGAATTTATTATTCAGTCCTAAGACTTTTTGATCTCCCCTTCAAATCCAAAAGAATTATTCCATGTTTCCTTTGCTTTTTGCTGAAATACAAGTTTCAAAAAGGAAATAAACACACCACATTCTGCAGTCGACTCCTGTTGCCTGGAGAGTTGTCCTGTTGCCTGGTTGCCTTTAGAGTCCCCCTGTTGCCTGGTGGGATGCAGGCAGTTTGTCATTTAAACGTTAATTGATGGTCGTTTGAACCCTCTGAGCGGGAGATGCACAAAGAGGGGAGGAAAAGTTCACCCGTTCAACCTACCTTCTCCCGGCCGACGGGCCGGTACGGTAGCGAAAGGGTTAAAGGTAAATTTTTTAACCTTAGCACAACACTTTTTAAGTTTCAGTTGCAAGACATTTTTAACAAGGTAATGGTCAGATCCAATATCAGCTCCCCTATATGCCATGGTATTCCTAACAGAACTAGCCCATTTGCTGTTAATTAAAATGTAATCAATCATATTCTTATGCAGCCCATCTGGTGAAACCCATGTAAACTAATGTATGTCGCGGTGTTTGCGCTAAGTGTCAGTTATTCTGAATCCGTTGAGTTTATTTACCTATAGGAGACGTTGCCCATTGCCATTGCAGCTACCAATACCAAAAGAGCTTATTACCCCTCCTCAAAGGTCAAAGTCAGTACCAACTTTGGCATTGAAGTCGCCAAGAACAAGGGTAACATCTCCTTTCTCGACATAATTCAAAATATCCTGAAGCTGCCCATAAAACCTATCCTTCTCCTCCTCATCAGCATCCTCAGTGGAGGCACCAAGCAGATACCATTCAAGTCTTTAACGCTTGTCTGAAATTTTGCCGTAAGAAACCTTTCATTAATGCACTCATGTCCTAGAAGAGCATCACTAACATGTCTGCTGAGAAGCAGACCCACGCCTTGGTGATGTTTCTCATCTTCCCTCCCCAAAAAGAGAAATTTAAGATTATTTTTAAGAATCTGACCTTTATCTGTCCATCTGGTCTCTTGCAGGCCAAGAATATCTAAATTATAACGGTGGAATTCTTGTGTGAGGACATCAAGAGAAAAAGCTCTGTGCAGAGTCCTCACATTCCAACTACCTATGGATAGAAAATGTTTAGTGGGATGTTTAAAGAAACAATGTTTATTAAGAAAGGGAATGCGAACAATATCAAACAGCCCCCTAATCGCAGACATGGGGCAAGATCCGTTCCCCCACCAGTAAAGATCTGAAACCATCTACACTGGAAGACTTCCTCCAATGTAGAATTTGACGATGCCAATAGAAGCAAAGTGTTCAGGTGCCTACGATGACCTCTGCTCAGGATTATCACCAGCTGATAAACATATCCTGTGAATTTATACTTCTGGGGCTGTCAACTCACAAACAAATAGAAAACACAGCAGAAGATTTTCCCTCCACAGAAGCGCACCAGTGCAGCAAAATCAGGATCCATAATCAAGCTCAGAGCCATAATTCAGTCTAGTGGGTTTATATGGTCAGCACCAGGACCTTGTTTGGTTGACCACTCCTCAGCAGGGTAGAAAAAAAAGAAAAGTAGCCATAGTTGTCCAGATCAGTAGGCCACACTAATCTGTCAGCCCTCCCCTTCCGTTCACTTCCACAAGAGAGTATCTGTTTTGAAAGCTATTAACGGTCTGCACCACGAGAAGGCTGGGTCGGACATTAGGTGCTAGACCTGGCCGGTTCTATGCATCATCACAGGGGATTGGTGCATAGACTGGTTAATAGCGAATACGGAAAAGGCGAAATATCGGTTAACCCGAAACTAAAGTTTGGTACCTTCTGGACGCTTTCTCATGTAAAAATCTTCTTTTAACGCGAATGGATAACACAAAAAAAAGGCTTAACGCGAATGGATGACACAAAAAAAAGGGCTTAACGCGAAAGTTTTCTATGGTTGGAAAAATAAAATTCCATTCAAACTCTTCGGATAAAGTGAAACCAGTGTTTGATAAATTTTGAACAGCTTCGAATTTCTTGATAATTACTAATTTTACAGCTGTAAATACACCAGTGTGTTTTAGACTATCGACAAATTACACATGAATGACAGCAAACTTTTTCGAGTTGAGACCCCTCTTTACCATTGACAGAAATTTTTTCAGCGCATTTATTAATGATATTTGTCACATACATCGCATGTATTCCTTTACTATTGTGGAAAATTAGGTTGGGGTTACCTATAAGCTTGAATGTATTTATCGGTACATCCTTCAGCAGCGATGTTTGGCACACAATGGGCTAAATGGCCAGGTTACAAAGACCCCTACGGAACAGAGAAGGTTGGAGGAGGTCACCTCCCCCCCCCCCCAAAGTAAATCGGAGGTGACAAAATTCGAAGTGACTAGATAAAATCCAGGTGATTGTGAAAATTGAAATTTGTTTTTTGTAAAATTAAGGGGAGTCAGCAAAATCTCGGACAGTTATCAAAATTCGAAATGACTTGGTAAAATTGAGGTGAGATATAAAATTTGATACTTTTTATGCAAAATTATGGTCTAGGGGAGTTGGCAAAATCGAAGAAACTTGGCAAAATTCGAAACCACTTGGTAAAATTGAGGTGAATGTAAAAATTGAGATTTATTCTGTAAAATTTTGGCGAGTTGGCAAAAATCTAGAGGAATTGTTAAAATATAGGCAACTAGGCAAAATGAAGGCAGTTGGCAAAATTCGAAATTACTTGGTAAAATATATATGAGTTTTAAAAATTGGGTTTGGTTTTGTGAAATTAAGAAGAGTTAGTATAATTCAGCAAACTTGGCAAAATCATGGGTAGTTGGCAAATTGTGAAGTGTCTTGGTAAAATTGAGGTGATATGTAAAAATTGAGATTTATTCTGTGAAATTATGGGTAGTTGGCAAAATCTCTGGGAGTTGGCAAAATCATGGCAACTTGGCAAAATTCAATTGGAAGCCACTTGGTAAAAATAGGTGAGTTATGAAAATTGAGATTATTTTCTAAAATTGAAGAGAGTTGGAAGAATCGAGAGAACTTGTCAAAATCTTTACAACTTTGCCCCCTCCCCACTGAAAGAGAATTGGTAACGTTCATAACAGAGACGGAACTAAATTTATATACTTATTTACTCAGTCGGAGAAATTTTATCTCCGAATTGGAAATTTTTCGTTCTTTCTCCCCCGAACCAAGTCCTTTCCTACGCCATTGTCTCGAAAGGAAAATTACAGTCTAGTAGGACCTCTGTAGCCCATGGCTGCGTGAGGATTTTCTATGTATGTATAACTACGAATTATCTCATAATAATGAAGGAGGGGGAGACTTACAGTGCGATATCTCCTTCATTCAGGAAATTTATTTTTAAGAAATCATTTAATCATCAGTGTTCCAATGGCTGAGTGGTTAGCTTACTGAGCTATCGATCGTAGGAACGTGGGTGAGAAAGGTTTGAATATAACGAAAAGATAAAATGCTGAAAAATGACAAAATAAGTTGAATCCATGAAAAAAATTTCTGCTGGCTGATTATAGAAAATGGGACTTCTGTTGTGCGATACTGACACGATGAAAAATGTAGTAACGATGAAGCGAGGTTCTTCATGTACTCCTAGTTCAACTAGCCTTTCAGATTGATGCTTCTGTTAATCATACAGTATAATATAACAGGGAAACTCGAAGAATATTGCATAAATATAAAATTTATACTATTTAATAACTTATTAAAGTTAAGAAACTACGTTTACGTTTACGTTAAAATGTTTATATATATATATTTAATTTAAAATTTATTTATTTTTTTAGTTTATAAGTATTTTAATAGAAGCGTAGCTTCCTTTTGCCTCCATGGAAGCTTCACAACTGTAATAATCATTTCTGAAATAGATGATAAAACACATAGATTTATGAATTCCCCTAATACTTTAGTAATCTTCAATCCTTGAAAGTGCTTTTCTGTCAATCCGGTCAGATATCCGTGGCAAGCAGTTCCTTGGGGGTTAATTTATTATTCTAATAATGATGTTTTTGCGAACATTCCTAAATATTGCAGTTAAATATTAAACTAATATTTTTGATTCTCAGATGTCCACTTAAAACGAGGTGACTGACTTTCACTGTTCTGTGAAAAATATATCAATCGAATATTTTTAAAAAAATGTAAATCGCAATATATTATTTAACACTCAATATTACAGATTAAAAAATTACATTTTAAATAGATATCCAGATAACCGATTGATTAGAGTTCTTCGCTACTGGTTGCAGCAGCTTGGATTTGAGCCCTGGGTAGAGCACGACGTTTATTGTTATCTTTCTGCTGAGGTCTTGCCTTCCTTACAGATCTTCTCAATGTCGCTTTAAACTGGGATCTTGTCAGACCTCTATGGCAAGCAGTTACTTTAGATTTCATTTATTTATTTTAAGAACGATTTCAAACTTTTCCCACATTTTTTAATTTCCTGCATATCATTATTCTTGCATATTCATATTTCATTATTCAATCACACATCAATATCATATTTCTTGCAATTCTAGTGCTCTATTAGATCTCTAACAGAACTTTAAAACACCAAAATGGGATAGAATTTGGCTACTAATTAAGCTATTAAATGTTTATCTACAAAAACGGAGAATCTTTTTATTGGCCTATAGATTGATTGGGGTTGCTACTAAAACAGATTACGTTATACAGAACATATAAGCATAGAACAAGTGTTAATCCAGCATTGCTGTATGGTGGCATCACAGTGGGTGGCATAACTAGGTAATCTGCCCTCTGGGGTGAGTGACTGCTGCTGCTGTCCCCCCCATAGGTCACTGCACTACAGTGCATCAGTTTTGTCTCTCCCATAGGCTAATGAACTACAGTGCATCAATTTTGCCACCCCCATAGATCAGTGCACTACAGTGCATCAATTATGCCACCCCCATAGTGCAGGTGCATTGCAG
>JAWZYU010000660.1:0-90000 GCA_038380435.1 Ryuthela nishihirai
GGCAAACCCGTGGCCAAGCCAGAAACCCGCCCCAGACACAAACAGCCCAGAAAAAACGCGCCCAGGCCACAAAAAAACCCGAGGAAAACCTGCAACCAGGCTAGAAAAACGCCCCAGGCAAACCCGCGCTCAGGCCAGAGAAACGCCCCAGGCAAACCCGCGCACAGGCCAGAAAAGCGCCCCAGGCAAACCCGCGCCCAGCGGAGAAAAACGCCCCAGGCAAACCCGCGCCCAGCGGAGAAAAACGCCCCAGGCAAATTCGCACTCAGCGGAGAAAAAACGCACCTGAGCCACAAAAACGCCCCAAACAAACAAGCGCCCAGGCCAGAAAAACGCCCCAGAGAAACCCGCGACAGGTCAGAGCAATGCCGCAGGCAAACCTGCGCACACACCAGAAAACCGCCCCAGAACCACCCATGCCCAGGCCAGAAAAACACACCAGGGAAATCCGCACCCAAGCTAGAGAAACGCCCCAGGGAAACCCGCACCCAGTCCAGAAAACCTCCCCAGACAAACCCATGCCCAGCCGAGAAAAACGCCCCAGGAAAACCCGCAACCAGGCCAGAAAATCGCCATAGGCAAACCCGTGGCCAAGCCAGAAACCCGCCCCAGACACAAACAGCCCAGAAAAAACGCGCCCAGGCCACAAAAAAACCCGAGGAAAACCTGCAACCAGGCTAGAAAAACGCCCCAGGCAAACCCGCGCTCAGGCCAGAGAAACGCCCCAGGCAAACCCGCGCACAGGCCAGAAAAGCGCCCCAGGCAAACCCGCGCCCAGCGGAGAAAAACGCCCCAGGCAAACCCGCGCCCAGCGGAGAAAAACGCCCCAGGCAAATTCGCACTCAGCGGAGAAAAAACGCACCTGAGCCACAAAAACGCCCCAAACAAACAAGCGCCCAGGCCAGAAAAACGCCCCAGAGAAACCCGCGACAGGTCAGAGCAATGCCGCAGGCAAACCTGCGCACACACCAGAAAACCGCCCCAGAACCACCCATGCCCAGGCCAGAAAAACACACCAGGGAAATCCGCACCCAAGCTAGAGAAACGCCCCAGGGAAACCCGCACCCAGTCCAGAAAACCTCCCCAGACAAACCCATGCCCAGCCGAGAAAAACGCCCCAGGAAAACCCGCAACCAGGCCAGAAAATCGCCATAGGCAAACCCGTGGCCAAGCCAGAAACCCGCCCCAGACACAAACAGCCCAGAAAAAACGCGCCCAGGCCACAAAAAAACCCGAGGAAAACCTGCAACCAGGCTAGAAAAACGCCCCAGGCAAACCCGCGCTCAGGCCAGAGAAACGCCCCAGGCAAACCCGCGCACAGGCCAGAAAAGCGCCCCAGGCAAACCCGCGCCCAGCGGAGAAAAACGCCCCAGGCAAACCCGCGCCCAGCGGAGAAAAACGCCCCAGGCAAATTCGCACTCAGCGGAGAAAAAACGCACCTGAGCCACAAAAACGCCCCAAACAAACAAGCGCCCAGGCCAGAAAAACGCCCCAGAGAAACCCGCGACAGGTCAGAGCAATGCCGCAGGCAAACCTGCGCACACACCAGAAAACCGCCCCAGAACCACCCATGCCCAGGCCAGAAAAACACACCAGGGAAATCCGCACCCAAGCTAGAGAAACGCCCCAGGGAAACCCGCACCCAGTCCAGAAAACCTCCCCAGACAAACCCATGCCCAGCCGAGAAAAACGCCCCAGGAAAACCCGCAACCAGGCCAGAAAATCGCCATAGGCAAACCCGTGGCCAAGCCAGAAACCCGCCCCAGACACAAACAGCCCAGAAAAAACGCGCCCAGGCCACAAAAAAACCCGAGGAAAACCTGCAACCAGGCTAGAAAAACGCCCCAGGCAAACCCGCGCTCAGGCCAGAGAAACGCCCCAGGCAAACCCGCGCACAGGCCAGAAAAGCGCCCCAGGCAAACCCGCGCCCAGCGGAGAAAAACGCCCCAGGCAAACCCGCGCCCAGCGGAGAAAAACGCCCCAGGCAAATTCGCACTCAGCGGAGAAAAAACGCACCTGAGCCACAAAAACGCCCCAAACAAACAAGCGCCCAGGCCAGAAAAACGCCCCAGAGAAACCCGCGACAGGTCAGAGCAATGCCGCAGGCAAACCTGCGCACACACCAGAAAACCGCCCCAGAACCACCCATGCCCAGGCCAGAAAAACACACCAGGGAAATCCGCACCCAAGCTAGAGAAACGCCCCAGGGAAACCCGCACCCAGTCCAGAAAACCTCCCCAGACAAACCCATGCCCAGCCGAGAAAAACGCCCCAGGAAAACCCGCAACCAGGCCAGAAAATCGCCATAGGCAAACCCGTGGCCAAGCCAGAAACCCGCCCCAGACACAAACAGCCCAGAAAAAACGCGCCCAGGCCACAAAAAAACCCGAGGAAAACCTGCAACCAGGCTAGAAAAACGCCCCAGGCAAACCCGCGCTCAGGCCAGAGAAACGCCCCAGTCAAACCCGCGCACAGGCCAGAAAAGCGCCCCAGGCAAACCCGCGCCCAGCGGAGAAAAACGCCCCAGGCAAACCCGCGCCCAGCGGAGAAAAACGCCCCAGGCAAATTCGCACTCAGCGGAGAAAAAACGCACCTGAGCCACAAAAACGCCCCAAACAAACAAGCGCCCAGGCCAGAAAAACGCCCCAGAGAAACCCGCGACAGGTCAGAGCAATGCCGCAGGCAAACCTGCGCACACACCAGAAAACCGCCCCAGAACCACCCATGCCCAGGCCAGAAAAACACACCAGGGAAATCCGCACCCAAGCTAGAGAAACGCCCCAGGGAAACCCGCACCCAGTCCAGAAAACCTCCCCAGACAAACCCATGCCCAGCCGAGAAAAACGCCCCAGGAAAACCCGCAACCAGGCCAGAAAATCGCCATAGGCAAACCCGTGGCCAAGCCAGAAACCCGCCCCAGACACAAACAGCCCAGAAAAAACGCGCCCAGGCCACAAAAAAACCCGAGGAAAACCTGCAACCAGGCTAGAAAAACGCCCCAGGCAAACCCGCGCTCAGGCCAGAGAAACGCCCCAGTCAAACCCGCGCACAGGCCAGAAAAGCGCCCCAGGCAAACCCGCGCCCAGCGGAGAAAAACGCCCCAGGCAAACCCGCGCCCAGCGGAGAAAAACGCCCCAGGCAAATTCGCACTCAGCGGAGAAAAAACGCACCTGAGCCACAAAAACGCCCCAAACAAACAAGCGCCCAGGCCAGAAAAACGCCCCAGAGAAACCCGCGACAGGTCAGAGCAATGCCGCAGGCAAACCTGCGCACACACCAGAAAACCGCCCCAGAACCACCCATGCCCAGGCCAGAAAAACACACCAGGGAAATCCGCACCCAAGCTAGAGAAACGCCCCAGGGAAACCCGCACCCAGTCCAGAAAACCTCCCCAGACAAACCCATGCCCAGCCGAGAAAAACGCCCCAGGAAAACCCGCAACCAGGCCAGAAAATCGCCATAGGCAAACCCGTGGCCAAGCCAGAAACCCGCCCCAGACACAAACAGCCCAGAAAAAACGCGCCCAGGCCACAAAAAAACCCGAGGAAAACCTGCAACCAGGCTAGAAAAACGCCCCAGGCAAACCCGCGCTCAGGCCAGAGAAACGCCCCAGGCAAACCCGCGCACAGGCCAGAAAAGCGCCCCAGGCAAACCCGCGCCCAGCGGAGAAAAACGCCCCAGGCAAACCCGCGCCCAGCGGAGAAAAACGCCCCAGGCAAATTCGCACTCAGCGGAGAAAAAACGCACCTGAGCCACAAAAACGCCCCAAACAAACAAGCGCCCAGGCCAGAAAAACGCCCCAGAGAAACCCGCGACAGGTCAGAGCAATGCCGCAGGCAAACCTGCGCACACACCAGAAAACCGCCCCAGAACCACCCATGCCCAGGCCAGAAAAACACACCAGGGAAATCCGCACCCAAGCTAGAGAAACGCCCCAGGGAAACCCGCACCCAGTCCAGAAAACCTCCCCAGACAAACCCATGCCCAGCCGAGAAAAACGCCCCAGGAAAACCCGCAACCAGGCCAGAAAATCGCCATAGGCAAACCCGTGGCCAAGCCAGAAACCCGCCCCAGACACAAACAGCCCAGAAAAAACGCGCCCAGGCCACAAAAAAACCCGAGGAAAACCTGCAACCAGGCTAGAAAAACGCCCCAGGCAAACCCGCGCTCAGGCCAGAGAAACGCCCCAGGCAAACCCGCGCACAGGCCAGAAAAGCGCCCCAGGCAAACCCGCGCCCAGCGGAGAAAAACGCCCCAGGCAAACCCGCGCCCAGCGGAGAAAAACGCCCCAGGCAAATTCGCACTCAGCGGAGAAAAAACGCACCTGAGCCACAAAAACGCCCCAAACAAACAAGCGCCCAGGCCAGAAAAACGCCCCAGAGAAACCCGCGACAGGTCAGAGCAATGCCGCAGGCAAACCTGCGCACACACCAGAAAACCGCCCCAGAACCACCCATGCCCAGGCCAGAAAAACACACCAGGGAAATCCGCACCCAAGCTAGAGAAACGCCCCAGGGAAACCCGCACCCAGTCCAGAAAACCTCCCCAGACAAACCCATGCCCAGCCGAGAAAAACGCCCCAGGAAAACCCGCAACCAGGCCAGAAAATCGCCATAGGCAAACCCGTGGCCAAGCCAGAAACCCGCCCCAGACACAAACAGCCCAGAAAAAACGCGCCCAGGCCACAAAAAAACCCGAGGAAAACCTGCAACCAGGCTAGAAAAACGCCCCAGGCAAACCCGCGCTCAGGCCAGAGAAACGCCCCAGGCAAACCCGCGCACAGGCCAGAAAAGCGCCCCAGGCAAACCCGCGCCCAGCGGAGAAAAACGCCCCAGGCAAACCCGCGCCCAGCGGAGAAAAACGCCCCAGGCAAATTCGCACTCAGCGGAGAAAAAACGCACCTGAGCCACAAAAACGCCCCAAACAAACAAGCGCCCAGGCCAGAAAAACGCCCCAGAGAAACCCGCGACAGGTCAGAGCAATGCCGCAGGCAAACCTGCGCACACACCAGAAAACCGCCCCAGAACCACCCATGCCCAGGCCAGAAAAACACACCAGGGAAATCCGCACCCAAGCTAGAGAAACGCCCCAGGGAAACCCGCACCCAGTCCAGAAAACCTCCCCAGACAAACCCATGCCCAGCCGAGAAAAACGCCCCAGGAAAACCCGCAACCAGGCCAGAAAATCGCCATAGGCAAACCCGTGGCCAAGCCAGAAACCCGCCCCAGACACAAACAGCCCAGAAAAAACGCGCCCAGGCCACAAAAAAACCCGAGGAAAACCTGCAACCAGGCTAGAAAAACGCCCCAGGCAAACCCGCGCTCAGGCCAGAGAAACGCCCCAGGCAAACCCGCGCACAGGCCAGAAAAGCGCCCCAGGCAAACCCGCGCCCAGCGGAGAAAAACGCCCCAGGCAAACCCGCGCCCAGCGGAGAAAAACGCCCCAGGCAAATTCGCACTCAGCGGAGAAAAAACGCACCTGAGCCACAAAAACGCCCCAAACAAACAAGCGCCCAGGCCAGAAAAACGCCCCAGAGAAACCCGCGACAGGTCAGAGCAATGCCGCAGGCAAACCTGCGCACACACCAGAAAACCGCCCCAGAACCACCCATGCCCAGGCCAGAAAAACACACCAGGGAAATCCGCACCCAAGCTAGAGAAACGCCCCAGGGAAACCCGCACCCAGTCCAGAAAACCTCCCCAGACAAACCCATGCCCAGCCGAGAAAAACGCCCCAGGAAAACCCGCAACCAGGCCAGAAAATCGCCATAGGCAAACCCGTGGCCAAGCCAGAAACCCGCCCCAGACACAAACAGCCCAGAAAAAACGCGCCCAGGCCACAAAAAAACCCGAGGAAAACCTGCAACCAGGCTAGAAAAACGCCCCAGGCAAACCCGCGCTCAGGCCAGAGAAACGCCCCAGTCAAACCCGCGCACAGGCCAGAAAAGCGCCCCAGGCAAACCCGCGCCCAGCGGAGAAAAACGCCCCAGGCAAACCCGCGCCCAGCGGAGAAAAACGCCCCAGGCAAATTCGCACTCAGCGGAGAAAAAACGCACCTGAGCCACAAAAACGCCCCAAACAAACAAGCGCCCAGGCCAGAAAAACGCCCCAGAGAAACCCGCGACAGGTCAGAGCAATGCCGCAGGCAAACCTGCGCACACACCAGAAAACCGCCCCAGAACCACCCATGCCCAGGCCAGAAAAACACACCAGGGAAATCCGCACCCAAGCTAGAGAAACGCCCCAGGGAAACCCGCACCCAGTCCAGAAAACCTCCCCAGACAAACCCATGCCCAGCCGAGAAAAACGCCCCAGGAAAACCCGCAACCAGGCCAGAAAATCGCCATAGGCAAACCCGTGGCCAAGCCAGAAACCCGCCCCAGACACAAACAGCCCAGAAAAAACGCGCCCAGGCCACAAAAAAACCCGAGGAAAACCTGCAACCAGGCTAGAAAAACGCCCCAGGCAAACCCGCGCTCAGGCCAGAGAAACGCCCCAGGCAAACCCGCGCACAGGCCAGAAAAGCGCCCCAGGCAAACCCGCGCCCAGCGGAGAAAAACGCCCCAGGCAAACCCGCGCCCAGCGGAGAAAAACGCCCCAGGCAAATTCGCACTCAGCGGAGAAAAAACGCACCTGAGCCACAAAAACGCCCCAAACAAACAAGCGCCCAGGCCAGAAAAACGCCCCAGAGAAACCCGCGACAGGTCAGAGCAATGCCGCAGGCAAACCTGCGCACACACCAGAAAACCGCCCCAGAACCACCCATGCCCAGGCCAGAAAAACACACCAGGGAAATCCGCACCCAAGCTAGAGAAACGCCCCAGGGAAACCCGCACCCAGTCCAGAAAACCTCCCCAGACAAACCCATGCCCAGCCGAGAAAAACGCCCCAGGAAAACCCGCAACCAGGCCAGAAAATCGCCATAGGCAAACCCGTGGCCAAGCCAGAAACCCGCCCCAGACACAAACAGCCCAGAAAAAACGCGCCCAGGCCACAAAAAAACCCGAGGAAAACCTGCAACCAGGCTAGAAAAACGCCCCAGGCAAACCCGCGCTCAGGCCAGAGAAACGCCCCAGGCAAACCCGCGCACAGGCCAGAAAAGCGCCCCAGGCAAACCCGCGCCCAGCGGAGAAAAACGCCCCAGGCAAACCCGCGCCCAGCGGAGAAAAACGCCCCAGGCAAATTCGCACTCAGCGGAGAAAAAACGCACCTGAGCCACAAAAACGCCCCAAACAAACAAGCGCCCAGGCCAGAAAAACGCCCCAGAGAAACCCGCGACAGGTCAGAGCAATGCCGCAGGCAAACCTGCGCACACACCAGAAAACCGCCCCAGAACCACCCATGCCCAGGCCAGAAAAACACACCAGGGAAATCCGCACCCAAGCTAGAGAAACGCCCCAGGGAAACCCGCACCCAGTCCAGAAAACCTCCCCAGACAAACCCATGCCCAGCCGAGAAAAACGCCCCAGGAAAACCCGCAACCAGGCCAGAAAATCGCCATAGGCAAACCCGTGGCCAAGCCAGAAACCCGCCCCAGACACAAACAGCCCAGAAAAAACGCGCCCAGGCCACAAAAAAACCCGAGGAAAACCTGCAACCAGGCTAGAAAAACGCCCCAGGCAAACCCGCGCTCAGGCCAGAGAAACGCCCCAGGCAAACCCGCGCACAGGCCAGAAAAGCGCCCCAGGCAAACCCGCGCCCAGCGGAGAAAAACGCCCCAGGCAAACCCGCGCCCAGCGGAGAAAAACGCCCCAGGCAAATTCGCACTCAGCGGAGAAAAAACGCACCTGAGCCACAAAAACGCCCCAAACAAACAAGCGCCCAGGCCAGAAAAACGCCCCAGAGAAACCCGCGACAGGTCAGAGCAATGCCGCAGGCAAACCTGCGCACACACCAGAAAACCGCCCCAGAACCACCCATGCCCAGGCCAGAAAAACACACCAGGGAAATCCGCACCCAAGCTAGAGAAACGCCCCAGGGAAACCCGCACCCAGTCCAGAAAACCTCCCCAGACAAACCCATGCCCAGCCGAGAAAAACGCCCCAGGAAAACCCGCAACCAGGCCAGAAAATCGCCATAGGCAAACCCGTGGCCAAGCCAGAAACCCGCCCCAGACACAAACAGCCCAGAAAAAACGCGCCCAGGCCACAAAAAAACCCGAGGAAAACCTGCAACCAGGCTAGAAAAACGCCCCAGGCAAACCCGCGCTCAGGCCAGAGAAACGCCCCAGGCAAACCCGCGCACAGGCCAGAAAAGCGCCCCAGGCAAACCCGCGCCCAGCGGAGAAAAACGCCCCAGGCAAACCCGCGCCCAGCGGAGAAAAACGCCCCAGGCAAATTCGCACTCAGCGGAGAAAAAACGCACCTGAGCCACAAAAACGCCCCAAACAAACAAGCGCCCAGGCCAGAAAAACGCCCCAGAGAAACCCGCGACAGGTCAGAGCAATGCCGCAGGCAAACCTGCGCACACACCAGAAAACCGCCCCAGAACCACCCATGCCCAGGCCAGAAAAACACACCAGGGAAATCCGCACCCAAGCTAGAGAAACGCCCCAGGGAAACCCGCACCCAGTCCAGAAAACCTCCCCAGACAAACCCATGCCCAGCCGAGAAAAACGCCCCAGGAAAACCCGCAACCAGGCCAGAAAATCGCCATAGGCAAACCCGTGGCCAAGCCAGAAACCCGCCCCAGACACAAACAGCCCAGAAAAAACGCGCCCAGGCCACAAAAAAACCCGAGGAAAACCTGCAACCAGGCTAGAAAAACGCCCCAGGCAAACCCGCGCTCAGGCCAGAGAAACGCCCCAGGCAAACCCGCGCACAGGCCAGAAAAGCGCCCCAGGCAAACCCGCGCCCAGCGGAGAAAAACGCCCCAGGCAAACCCGCGCCCAGCGGAGAAAAACGCCCCAGGCAAATTCGCACTCAGCGGAGAAAAAACGCACCTGAGCCACAAAAACGCCCCAAACAAACAAGCGCCCAGGCCAGAAAAACGCCCCAGAGAAACCCGCGACAGGTCAGAGCAATGCCGCAGGCAAACCTGCGCACACACCAGAAAACCGCCCCAGAACCACCCATGCCCAGGCCAGAAAAACACACCAGGGAAATCCGCACCCAAGCTAGAGAAACGCCCCAGGGAAACCCGCACCCAGTCCAGAAAACCTCCCCAGACAAACCCATGCCCAGCCGAGAAAAACGCCCCAGGAAAACCCGCAACCAGGCCAGAAAATCGCCATAGGCAAACCCGTGGCCAAGCCAGAAACCCGCCCCAGACACAAACAGCCCAGAAAAAACGCGCCCAGGCCACAAAAAAACCCGAGGAAAACCTGCAACCAGGCTAGAAAAACGCCCCAGGCAAACCCGCGCTCAGGCCAGAGAAACGCCCCAGGCAAACCCGCGCACAGGCCAGAAAAGCGCCCCAGGCAAACCCGCGCCCAGCGGAGAAAAACGCCCCAGGCAAACCCGCGCCCAGCGGAGAAAAACGCCCCAGGCAAATTCGCACTCAGCGGAGAAAAAACGCACCTGAGCCACAAAAACGCCCCAAACAAACAAGCGCCCAGGCCAGAAAAACGCCCCAGAGAAACCCGCGACAGGTCAGAGCAATGCCGCAGGCAAACCTGCGCACACACCAGAAAACCGCCCCAGAACCACCCATGCCCAGGCCAGAAAAACACACCAGGGAAATCCGCACCCAAGCTAGAGAAACGCCCCAGGGAAACCCGCACCCAGTCCAGAAAACCTCCCCAGACAAACCCATGCCCAGCCGAGAAAAACGCCCCAGGAAAACCCGCAACCAGGCCAGAAAATCGCCATAGGCAAACCCGTGGCCAAGCCAGAAACCCGCCCCAGACACAAACAGCCCAGAAAAAACGCGCCCAGGCCACAAAAAAACCCGAGGAAAACCTGCAACCAGGCTAGAAAAACGCCCCAGGCAAACCCGCGCTCAGGCCAGAGAAACGCCCCAGGCAAACCCGCGCACAGGCCAGAAAAGCGCCCCAGGCAAACCCGCGCCCAGCGGAGAAAAACGCCCCAGGCAAACCCGCGCCCAGCGGAGAAAAACGCCCCAGGCAAATTCGCACTCAGCGGAGAAAAAACGCACCTGAGCCACAAAAACGCCCCAAACAAACAAGCGCCCAGGCCAGAAAAACGCCCCAGAGAAACCCGCGACAGGTCAGAGCAATGCCGCAGGCAAACCTGCGCACACACCAGAAAACCGCCCCAGAACCACCCATGCCCAGGCCAGAAAAACACACCAGGGAAATCCGCACCCAAGCTAGAGAAACGCCCCAGGGAAACCCGCACCCAGTCCAGAAAACCTCCCCAGACAAACCCATGCCCAGCCGAGAAAAACGCCCCAGGAAAACCCGCAACCAGGCCAGAAAATCGCCATAGGCAAACCCGTGGCCAAGCCAGAAACCCGCCCCAGACACAAACAGCCCAGAAAAAACGCGCCCAGGCCACAAAAAAACCCGAGGAAAACCTGCAACCAGGCTAGAAAAACGCCCCAGGCAAACCCGCGCTCAGGCCAGAGAAACGCCCCAGGCAAACCCGCGCACAGGCCAGAAAAGCGCCCCAGGCAAACCCGCGCCCAGCGGAGAAAAACGCCCCAGGCAAACCCGCGCCCAGCGGAGAAAAACGCCCCAGGCAAATTCGCACTCAGCGGAGAAAAAACGCACCTGAGCCACAAAAACGCCCCAAACAAACAAGCGCCCAGGCCAGAAAAACGCCCCAGAGAAACCCGCGACAGGTCAGAGCAATGCCGCAGGCAAACCTGCGCACACACCAGAAAACCGCCCCAGAACCACCCATGCCCAGGCCAGAAAAACACACCAGGGAAATCCGCACCCAAGCTAGAGAAACGCCCCAGGGAAACCCGCACCCAGTCCAGAAAACCTCCCCAGACAAACCCATGCCCAGCCGAGAAAAACGCCCCAGGAAAACCCGCAACCAGGCCAGAAAATCGCCATAGGCAAACCCGTGGCCAAGCCAGAAACCCGCCCCAGACACAAACAGCCCAGAAAAAACGCGCCCAGGCCACAAAAAAACCCGAGGAAAACCTGCAACCAGGCTAGAAAAACGCCCCAGGCAAACCCGCGCTCAGGCCAGAGAAACGCCCCAGGCAAACCCGCGCACAGGCCAGAAAAGCGCCCCAGGCAAACCCGCGCCCAGCGGAGAAAAACGCCCCAGGCAAACCCGCGCCCAGCGGAGAAAAACGCCCCAGGCAAATTCGCACTCAGCGGAGAAAAAACGCACCTGAGCCACAAAAACGCCCCAAACAAACAAGCGCCCAGGCCAGAAAAACGCCCCAGAGAAACCCGCGACAGGTCAGAGCAATGCCGCAGGCAAACCTGCGCACACACCAGAAAACCGCCCCAGAACCACCCATGCCCAGGCCAGAAAAACACACCAGGGAAATCCGCACCCAAGCTAGAGAAACGCCCCAGGGAAACCCGCACCCAGTCCAGAAAACCTCCCCAGACAAACCCATGCCCAGCCGAGAAAAACGCCCCAGGAAAACCCGCAACCAGGCCAGAAAATCGCCATAGGCAAACCCGTGGCCAAGCCAGAAACCCGCCCCAGACACAAACAGCCCAGAAAAAACGCGCCCAGGCCACAAAAAAACCCGAGGAAAACCTGCAACCAGGCTAGAAAAACGCCCCAGGCAAACCCGCGCTCAGGCCAGAGAAACGCCCCAGGCAAACCCGCGCACAGGCCAGAAAAGCGCCCCAGGCAAACCCGCGCCCAGCGGAGAAAAACGCCCCAGGCAAACCCGCGCCCAGCGGAGAAAAACGCCCCAGGCAAATTCGCACTCAGCGGAGAAAAAACGCACCTGAGCCACAAAAACGCCCCAAACAAACAAGCGCCCAGGCCAGAAAAACGCCCCAGAGAAACCCGCGACAGGTCAGAGCAATGCCGCAGGCAAACCTGCGCACACACCAGAAAACCGCCCCAGAACCACCCATGCCCAGGCCAGAAAAACACACCAGGGAAATCCGCACCCAAGCTAGAGAAACGCCCCAGGGAAACCCGCACCCAGTCCAGAAAACCTCCCCAGACAAACCCATGCCCAGCCGAGAAAAACGCCCCAGGAAAACCCGCAACCAGGCCAGAAAATCGCCATAGGCAAACCCGTGGCCAAGCCAGAAACCCGCCCCAGACACAAACAGCCCAGAAAAAACGCGCCCAGGCCACAAAAAAACCCGAGGAAAACCTGCAACCAGGCTAGAAAAACGCCCCAGGCAAACCCGCGCTCAGGCCAGAGAAACGCCCCAGGCAAACCCGCGCACAGGCCAGAAAAGCGCCCCAGGCAAACCCGCGCCCAGCGGAGAAAAACGCCCCAGGCAAACCCGCGCCCAGCGGAGAAAAACGCCCCAGGCAAATTCGCACTCAGCGGAGAAAAAACGCACCTGAGCCACAAAAACGCCCCAAACAAACAAGCGCCCAGGCCAGAAAAACGCCCCAGAGAAACCCGCGACAGGTCAGAGCAATGCCGCAGGCAAACCTGCGCACACACCAGAAAACCGCCCCAGAACCACCCATGCCCAGGCCAGAAAAACACACCAGGGAAATCCGCACCCAAGCTAGAGAAACGCCCCAGGGAAACCCGCACCCAGTCCAGAAAACCTCCCCAGACAAACCCATGCCCAGCCGAGAAAAACGCCCCAGGAAAACCCGCAACCAGGCCAGAAAATCGCCATAGGCAAACCCGTGGCCAAGCCAGAAACCCGCCCCAGACACAAACAGCCCAGAAAAAACGCGCCCAGGCCACAAAAAAACCCGAGGAAAACCTGCAACCAGGCTAGAAAAACGCCCCAGGCAAACCCGCGCTCAGGCCAGAGAAACGCCCCAGGCAAACCCGCGCACAGGCCAGAAAAGCGCCCCAGGCAAACCCGCGCCCAGCGGAGAAAAACGCCCCAGGCAAACCCGCGCCCAGCGGAGAAAAACGCCCCAGGCAAATTCGCACTCAGCGGAGAAAAAACGCACCTGAGCCACAAAAACGCCCCAAACAAACAAGCGCCCAGGCCAGAAAAACGCCCCAGAGAAACCCGCGACAGGTCAGAGCAATGCCGCAGGCAAACCTGCGCACACACCAGAAAACCGCCCCAGAACCACCCATGCCCAGGCCAGAAAAACACACCAGGGAAATCCGCACCCAAGCTAGAGAAACGCCCCAGGGAAACCCGCACCCAGTCCAGAAAACCTCCCCAGACAAACCCATGCCCAGCCGAGAAAAACGCCCCAGGAAAACCCGCAACCAGGCCAGAAAATCGCCATAGGCAAACCCGTGGCCAAGCCAGAAACCCGCCCCAGACACAAACAGCCCAGAAAAAACGCGCCCAGGCCACAAAAAAACCCGAGGAAAACCTGCAACCAGGCTAGAAAAACGCCCCAGGCAAACCCGCGCTCAGGCCAGAGAAACGCCCCAGGCAAACCCGCGCACAGGCCAGAAAAGCGCCCCAGGCAAACCCGCGCCCAGCGGAGAAAAACGCCCCAGGCAAACCCGCGCCCAGCGGAGAAAAACGCCCCAGGCAAATTCGCACTCAGCGGAGAAAAAACGCACCTGAGCCACAAAAACGCCCCAAACAAACAAGCGCCCAGGCCAGAAAAACGCCCCAGAGAAACCCGCGACAGGTCAGAGCAATGCCGCAGGCAAACCTGCGCACACACCAGAAAACCGCCCCAGAACCACCCATGCCCAGGCCAGAAAAACACACCAGGGAAATCCGCACCCAAGCTAGAGAAACGCCCCAGGGAAACCCGCACCCAGTCCAGAAAACCTCCCCAGACAAACCCATGCCCAGCCGAGAAAAACGCCCCAGGAAAACCCGCAACCAGGCCAGAAAATCGCCATAGGCAAACCCGTGGCCAAGCCAGAAACCCGCCCCAGACACAAACAGCCCAGAAAAAACGCGCCCAGGCCACAAAAAAACCCGAGGAAAACCTGCAACCAGGCTAGAAAAACGCCCCAGGCAAACCCGCGCTCAGGCCAGAGAAACGCCCCAGGCAAACCCGCGCACAGGCCAGAAAAGCGCCCCAGGCAAACCCGCGCCCAGCGGAGAAAAACGCCCCAGGCAAACCCGCGCCCAGCGGAGAAAAACGCCCCAGGCAAATTCGCACTCAGCGGAGAAAAAACGCACCTGAGCCACAAAAACGCCCCAAACAAACAAGCGCCCAGGCCAGAAAAACGCCCCAGAGAAACCCGCGACAGGTCAGAGCAATGCCGCAGGCAAACCTGCGCACACACCAGAAAACCGCCCCAGAACCACCCATGCCCAGGCCAGAAAAACACACCAGGGAAATCCGCACCCAAGCTAGAGAAACGCCCCAGGGAAACCCGCACCCAGTCCAGAAAACCTCCCCAGACAAACCCATGCCCAGCCGAGAAAAACGCCCCAGGAAAACCCGCAACCAGGCCAGAAAATCGCCATAGGCAAACCCGTGGCCAAGCCAGAAACCCGCCCCAGACACAAACAGCCCAGAAAAAACGCGCCCAGGCCACAAAAAAACCCGAGGAAAACCTGCAACCAGGCTAGAAAAACGCCCCAGGCAAACCCGCGCTCAGGCCAGAGAAACGCCCCAGGCAAACCCGCGCACAGGCCAGAAAAGCGCCCCAGGCAAACCCGCGCCCAGCGGAGAAAAACGCCCCAGGCAAACCCGCGCCCAGCGGAGAAAAACGCCCCAGGCAAATTCGCACTCAGCGGAGAAAAAACGCACCTGAGCCACAAAAACGCCCCAAACAAACAAGCGCCCAGGCCAGAAAAACGCCCCAGAGAAACCCGCGACAGGTCAGAGCAATGCCGCAGGCAAACCTGCGCACACACCAGAAAACCGCCCCAGAACCACCCATGCCCAGGCCAGAAAAACACACCAGGGAAATCCGCACCCAAGCTAGAGAAACGCCCCAGGGAAACCCGCACCCAGTCCAGAAAACCTCCCCAGACAAACCCATGCCCAGCCGAGAAAAACGCCCCAGGAAAACCCGCAACCAGGCCAGAAAATCGCCATAGGCAAACCCGTGGCCAAGCCAGAAACCCGCCCCAGACACAAACAGCCCAGAAAAAACGCGCCCAGGCCACAAAAAAACCCGAGGAAAACCTGCAACCAGGCTAGAAAAACGCCCCAGGCAAACCCGCGCTCAGGCCAGAGAAACGCCCCAGGCAAACCCGCGCACAGGCCAGAAAAGCGCCCCAGGCAAACCCGCGCCCAGCGGAGAAAAACGCCCCAGGCAAACCCGCGCCCAGCGGAGAAAAACGCCCCAGGCAAATTCGCACTCAGCGGAGAAAAAACGCACCTGAGCCACAAAAACGCCCCAAACAAACAAGCGCCCAGGCCAGAAAAACGCCCCAGAGAAACCCGCGACAGGTCAGAGCAATGCCGCAGGCAAACCTGCGCACACACCAGAAAACCGCCCCAGAACCACCCATGCCCAGGCCAGAAAAACACACCAGGGAAATCCGCACCCAAGCTAGAGAAACGCCCCAGGGAAACCCGCACCCAGTCCAGAAAACCTCCCCAGACAAACCCATGCCCAGCCGAGAAAAACGCCCCAGGAAAACCCGCAACCAGGCCAGAAAATCGCCATAGGCAAACCCGTGGCCAAGCCAGAAACCCGCCCCAGACACAAACAGCCCAGAAAAAACGCGCCCAGGCCACAAAAAAACCCGAGGAAAACCTGCAACCAGGCTAGAAAAACGCCCCAGGCAAACCCGCGCTCAGGCCAGAGAAACGCCCCAGGCAAACCCGCGCACAGGCCAGAAAAGCGCCCCAGGCAAACCCGCGCCCAGCGGAGAAAAACGCCCCAGGCAAACCCGCGCCCAGCGGAGAAAAACGCCCCAGGCAAATTCGCACTCAGCGGAGAAAAAACGCACCTGAGCCACAAAAACGCCCCAAACAAACAAGCGCCCAGGCCAGAAAAACGCCCCAGAGAAACCCGCGACAGGTCAGAGCAATGCCGCAGGCAAACCTGCGCACACACCAGAAAACCGCCCCAGAACCACCCATGCCCAGGCCAGAAAAACACACCAGGGAAATCCGCACCCAAGCTAGAGAAACGCCCCAGGGAAACCCGCACCCAGTCCAGAAAACCTCCCCAGACAAACCCATGCCCAGCCGAGAAAAACGCCCCAGGAAAACCCGCAACCAGGCCAGAAAATCGCCATAGGCAAACCCGTGGCCAAGCCAGAAACCCGCCCCAGACACAAACAGCCCAGAAAAAACGCGCCCAGGCCACAAAAAAACCCGAGGAAAACCTGCAACCAGGCTAGAAAAACGCCCCAGGCAAACCCGCGCTCAGGCCAGAGAAACGCCCCAGGCAAACCCGCGCACAGGCCAGAAAAGCGCCCCAGGCAAACCCGCGCCCAGCGGAGAAAAACGCCCCAGGCAAACCCGCGCCCAGCGGAGAAAAACGCCCCAGGCAAATTCGCACTCAGCGGAGAAAAAACGCACCTGAGCCACAAAAACGCCCCAAACAAACAAGCGCCCAGGCCAGAAAAACGCCCCAGAGAAACCCGCGACAGGTCAGAGCAATGCCGCAGGCAAACCTGCGCACACACCAGAAAACCGCCCCAGAACCACCCATGCCCAGGCCAGAAAAACACACCAGGGAAATCCGCACCCAAGCTAGAGAAACGCCCCAGGGAAACCCGCACCCAGTCCAGAAAACCTCCCCAGACAAACCCATGCCCAGCCGAGAAAAACGCCCCAGGAAAACCCGCAACCAGGCCAGAAAATCGCCATAGGCAAACCCGTGGCCAAGCCAGAAACCCGCCCCAGACACAAACAGCCCAGAAAAAACGCGCCCAGGCCACAAAAAAACCCGAGGAAAACCTGCAACCAGGCTAGAAAAACGCCCCAGGCAAACCCGCGCTCAGGCCAGAGAAACGCCCCAGGCAAACCCGCGCACAGGCCAGAAAAGCGCCCCAGGCAAACCCGCGCCCAGCGGAGAAAAACGCCCCAGGCAAACCCGCGCCCAGCGGAGAAAAACGCCCCAGGCAAATTCGCACTCAGCGGAGAAAAAACGCACCTGAGCCACAAAAACGCCCCAAACAAACAAGCGCCCAGGCCAGAAAAACGCCCCAGAGAAACCCGCGACAGGTCAGAGCAATGCCGCAGGCAAACCTGCGCACACACCAGAAAACCGCCCCAGAACCACCCATGCCCAGGCCAGAAAAACACACCAGGGAAATCCGCACCCAAGCTAGAGAAACGCCCCAGGGAAACCCGCACCCAGTCCAGAAAACCTCCCCAGACAAACCCATGCCCAGCCGAGAAAAACGCCCCAGGAAAACCCGCAACCAGGCCAGAAAATCGCCATAGGCAAACCCGTGGCCAAGCCAGAAACCCGCCCCAGACACAAACAGCCCAGAAAAAACGCGCCCAGGCCACAAAAAAACCCGAGGAAAACCTGCAACCAGGCTAGAAAAACGCCCCAGGCAAACCCGCGCTCAGGCCAGAGAAACGCCCCAGGCAAACCCGCGCACAGGCCAGAAAAGCGCCCCAGGCAAACCCGCGCCCAGCGGAGAAAAACGCCCCAGGCAAACCCGCGCCCAGCGGAGAAAAACGCCCCAGGCAAATTCGCACTCAGCGGAGAAAAAACGCACCTGAGCCACAAAAACGCCCCAAACAAACAAGCGCCCAGGCCAGAAAAACGCCCCAGAGAAACCCGCGACAGGTCAGAGCAATGCCGCAGGCAAACCTGCGCACACACCAGAAAACCGCCCCAGAACCACCCATGCCCAGGCCAGAAAAACACACCAGGGAAATCCGCACCCAAGCTAGAGAAACGCCCCAGGGAAACCCGCACCCAGTCCAGAAAACCTCCCCAGACAAACCCATGCCCAGCCGAGAAAAACGCCCCAGGAAAACCCGCAACCAGGCCAGAAAATCGCCATAGGCAAACCCGTGGCCAAGCCAGAAACCCGCCCCAGACACAAACAGCCCAGAAAAAACGCGCCCAGGCCACAAAAAAACCCGAGGAAAACCTGCAACCAGGCTAGAAAAACGCCCCAGGCAAACCCGCGCTCAGGCCAGAGAAACGCCCCAGGCAAACCCGCGCACAGGCCAGAAAAGCGCCCCAGGCAAACCCGCGCCCAGCGGAGAAAAACGCCCCAGGCAAACCCGCGCCCAGCGGAGAAAAACGCCCCAGGCAAATTCGCACTCAGCGGAGAAAAAACGCACCTGAGCCACAAAAACGCCCCAAACAAACAAGCGCCCAGGCCAGAAAAACGCCCCAGAGAAACCCGCGACAGGTCAGAGCAATGCCGCAGGCAAACCTGCGCACACACCAGAAAACCGCCCCAGAACCACCCATGCCCAGGCCAGAAAAACACACCAGGGAAATCCGCACCCAAGCTAGAGAAACGCCCCAGGGAAACCCGCACCCAGTCCAGAAAACCTCCCCAGACAAACCCATGCCCAGCCGAGAAAAACGCCCCAGGAAAACCCGCAACCAGGCCAGAAAATCGCCATAGGCAAACCCGTGGCCAAGCCAGAAACCCGCCCCAGACACAAACAGCCCAGAAAAAACGCGCCCAGGCCACAAAAAAACCCGAGGAAAACCTGCAACCAGGCTAGAAAAACGCCCCAGGCAAACCCGCGCTCAGGCCAGAGAAACGCCCCAGGCAAACCCGCGCACAGGCCAGAAAAGCGCCCCAGGCAAACCCGCGCCCAGCGGAGAAAAACGCCCCAGGCAAACCCGCGCCCAGCGGAGAAAAACGCCCCAGGCAAATTCGCACTCAGCGGAGAAAAAACGCACCTGAGCCACAAAAACGCCCCAAACAAACAAGCGCCCAGGCCAGAAAAACGCCCCAGAGAAACCCGCGACAGGTCAGAGCAATGCCGCAGGCAAACCTGCGCACACACCAGAAAACCGCCCCAGAACCACCCATGCCCAGGCCAGAAAAACACACCAGGGAAATCCGCACCCAAGCTAGAGAAACGCCCCAGGGAAACCCGCACCCAGTCCAGAAAACCTCCCCAGACAAACCCATGCCCAGCCGAGAAAAACGCCCCAGGAAAACCCGCAACCAGGCCAGAAAATCGCCATAGGCAAACCCGTGGCCAAGCCAGAAACCCGCCCCAGACACAAACAGCCCAGAAAAAACGCGCCCAGGCCACAAAAAAACCCGAGGAAAACCTGCAACCAGGCTAGAAAAACGCCCCAGGCAAACCCGCGCTCAGGCCAGAGAAACGCCCCAGGCAAACCCGCGCACAGGCCAGAAAAGCGCCCCAGGCAAACCCGCGCCCAGCGGAGAAAAACGCCCCAGGCAAACCCGCGCCCAGCGGAGAAAAACGCCCCAGGCAAATTCGCACTCAGCGGAGAAAAAACGCACCTGAGCCACAAAAACGCCCCAAACAAACAAGCGCCCAGGCCAGAAAAACGCCCCAGAGAAACCCGCGACAGGTCAGAGCAATGCCGCAGGCAAACCTGCGCACACACCAGAAAACCGCCCCAGAACCACCCATGCCCAGGCCAGAAAAACACACCAGGGAAATCCGCACCCAAGCTAGAGAAACGCCCCAGGGAAACCCGCACCCAGTCCAGAAAACCTCCCCAGACAAACCCATGCCCAGCCGAGAAAAACGCCCCAGGAAAACCCGCAACCAGGCCAGAAAATCGCCATAGGCAAACCCGTGGCCAAGCCAGAAACCCGCCCCAGACACAAACAGCCCAGAAAAAACGCGCCCAGGCCACAAAAAAACCCGAGGAAAACCTGCAACCAGGCTAGAAAAACGCCCCAGGCAAACCCGCGCTCAGGCCAGAGAAACGCCCCAGGCAAACCCGCGCACAGGCCAGAAAAGCGCCCCAGGCAAACCCGCGCCCAGCGGAGAAAAACGCCCCAGGCAAACCCGCGCCCAGCGGAGAAAAACGCCCCAGGCAAATTCGCACTCAGCGGAGAAAAAACGCACCTGAGCCACAAAAACGCCCCAAACAAACAAGCGCCCAGGCCAGAAAAACGCCCCAGAGAAACCCGCGACAGGTCAGAGCAATGCCGCAGGCAAACCTGCGCACACACCAGAAAACCGCCCCAGAACCACCCATGCCCAGGCCAGAAAAACACACCAGGGAAATCCGCACCCAAGCTAGAGAAACGCCCCAGGGAAACCCGCACCCAGTCCAGAAAACCTCCCCAGACAAACCCATGCCCAGCCGAGAAAAACGCCCCAGGAAAACCCGCAACCAGGCCAGAAAATCGCCATAGGCAAACCCGTGGCCAAGCCAGAAACCCGCCCCAGACACAAACAGCCCAGAAAAAACGCGCCCAGGCCACAAAAAAACCCGAGGAAAACCTGCAACCAGGCTAGAAAAACGCCCCAGGCAAACCCGCGCTCAGGCCAGAGAAACGCCCCAGGCAAACCCGCGCACAGGCCAGAAAAGCGCCCCAGGCAAACCCGCGCCCAGCGGAGAAAAACGCCCCAGGCAAACCCGCGCCCAGCGGAGAAAAACGCCCCAGGCAAATTCGCACTCAGCGGAGAAAAAACGCACCTGAGCCACAAAAACGCCCCAAACAAACAAGCGCCCAGGCCAGAAAAACGCCCCAGAGAAACCCGCGACAGGTCAGAGCAATGCCGCAGGCAAACCTGCGCACACACCAGAAAACCGCCCCAGAACCACCCATGCCCAGGCCAGAAAAACACACCAGGGAAATCCGCACCCAAGCTAGAGAAACGCCCCAGGGAAACCCGCACCCAGTCCAGAAAACCTCCCCAGACAAACCCATGCCCAGCCGAGAAAAACGCCCCAGGAAAACCCGCAACCAGGCCAGAAAATCGCCATAGGCAAACCCGTGGCCAAGCCAGAAACCCGCCCCAGACACAAACAGCCCAGAAAAAACGCGCCCAGGCCACAAAAAAACCCGAGGAAAACCTGCAACCAGGCTAGAAAAACGCCCCAGGCAAACCCGCGCTCAGGCCAGAGAAACGCCCCAGGCAAACCCGCGCACAGGCCAGAAAAGCGCCCCAGGCAAACCCGCGCCCAGCGGAGAAAAACGCCCCAGGCAAACCCGCGCCCAGCGGAGAAAAACGCCCCAGGCAAATTCGCACTCAGCGGAGAAAAAACGCACCTGAGCCACAAAAACGCCCCAAACAAACAAGCGCCCAGGCCAGAAAAACGCCCCAGAGAAACCCGCGACAGGTCAGAGCAATGCCGCAGGCAAACCTGCGCACACACCAGAAAACCGCCCCAGAACCACCCATGCCCAGGCCAGAAAAACACACCAGGGAAATCCGCACCCAAGCTAGAGAAACGCCCCAGGGAAACCCGCACCCAGTCCAGAAAACCTCCCCAGACAAACCCATGCCCAGCCGAGAAAAACGCCCCAGGAAAACCCGCAACCAGGCCAGAAAATCGCCATAGGCAAACCCGTGGCCAAGCCAGAAACCCGCCCCAGACACAAACAGCCCAGAAAAAACGCGCCCAGGCCACAAAAAAACCCGAGGAAAACCTGCAACCAGGCTAGAAAAACGCCCCAGGCAAACCCGCGCTCAGGCCAGAGAAACGCCCCAGGCAAACCCGCGCACAGGCCAGAAAAGCGCCCCAGGCAAACCCGCGCCCAGCGGAGAAAAACGCCCCAGGCAAACCCGCGCCCAGCGGAGAAAAACGCCCCAGGCAAATTCGCACTCAGCGGAGAAAAAACGCACCTGAGCCACAAAAACGCCCCAAACAAACAAGCGCCCAGGCCAGAAAAACGCCCCAGAGAAACCCGCGACAGGTCAGAGCAATGCCGCAGGCAAACCTGCGCACACACCAGAAAACCGCCCCAGAACCACCCATGCCCAGGCCAGAAAAACACACCAGGGAAATCCGCACCCAAGCTAGAGAAACGCCCCAGGGAAACCCGCACCCAGTCCAGAAAACCTCCCCAGACAAACCCATGCCCAGCCGAGAAAAACGCCCCAGGAAAACCCGCAACCAGGCCAGAAAATCGCCATAGGCAAACCCGTGGCCAAGCCAGAAACCCGCCCCAGACACAAACAGCCCAGAAAAAACGCGCCCAGGCCACAAAAAAACCCGAGGAAAACCTGCAACCAGGCTAGAAAAACGCCCCAGGCAAACCCGCGCTCAGGCCAGAGAAACGCCCCAGGCAAACCCGCGCACAGGCCAGAAAAGCGCCCCAGGCAAACCCGCGCCCAGCGGAGAAAAACGCCCCAGGCAAACCCGCGCCCAGCGGAGAAAAACGCCCCAGGCAAATTCGCACTCAGCGGAGAAAAAACGCACCTGAGCCACAAAAACGCCCCAAACAAACAAGCGCCCAGGCCAGAAAAACGCCCCAGAGAAACCCGCGACAGGTCAGAGCAATGCCGCAGGCAAACCTGCGCACACACCAGAAAACCGCCCCAGAACCACCCATGCCCAGGCCAGAAAAACACACCAGGGAAATCCGCACCCAAGCTAGAGAAACGCCCCAGGGAAACCCGCACCCAGTCCAGAAAACCTCCCCAGACAAACCCATGCCCAGCCGAGAAAAACGCCCCAGGAAAACCCGCAACCAGGCCAGAAAATCGCCATAGGCAAACCCGTGGCCAAGCCAGAAACCCGCCCCAGACACAAACAGCCCAGAAAAAACGCGCCCAGGCCACAAAAAAACCCGAGGAAAACCTGCAACCAGGCTAGAAAAACGCCCCAGGCAAACCCGCGCTCAGGCCAGAGAAACGCCCCAGGCAAACCCGCGCACAGGCCAGAAAAGCGCCCCAGGCAAACCCGCGCCCAGCGGAGAAAAACGCCCCAGGCAAACCCGCGCCCAGCGGAGAAAAACGCCCCAGGCAAATTCGCACTCAGCGGAGAAAAAACGCACCTGAGCCACAAAAACGCCCCAAACAAACAAGCGCCCAGGCCAGAAAAACGCCCCAGAGAAACCCGCGACAGGTCAGAGCAATGCCGCAGGCAAACCTGCGCACACACCAGAAAACCGCCCCAGAACCACCCATGCCCAGGCCAGAAAAACACACCAGGGAAATCCGCACCCAAGCTAGAGAAACGCCCCAGGGAAACCCGCACCCAGTCCAGAAAACCTCCCCAGACAAACCCATGCCCAGCCGAGAAAAACGCCCCAGGAAAACCCGCAACCAGGCCAGAAAATCGCCATAGGCAAACCCGTGGCCAAGCCAGAAACCCGCCCCAGACACAAACAGCCCAGAAAAAACGCGCCCAGGCCACAAAAAAACCCGAGGAAAACCTGCAACCAGGCTAGAAAAACGCCCCAGGCAAACCCGCGCTCAGGCCAGAGAAACGCCCCAGGCAAACCCGCGCACAGGCCAGAAAAGCGCCCCAGGCAAACCCGCGCCCAGCGGAGAAAAACGCCCCAGGCAAACCCGCGCCCAGCGGAGAAAAACGCCCCAGGCAAATTCGCACTCAGCGGAGAAAAAACGCACCTGAGCCACAAAAACGCCCCAAACAAACAAGCGCCCAGGCCAGAAAAACGCCCCAGAGAAACCCGCGACAGGTCAGAGCAATGCCGCAGGCAAACCTGCGCACACACCAGAAAACCGCCCCAGAACCACCCATGCCCAGGCCAGAAAAACACACCAGGGAAATCCGCACCCAAGCTAGAGAAACGCCCCAGGGAAACCCGCACCCAGTCCAGAAAACCTCCCCAGACAAACCCATGCCCAGCCGAGAAAAACGCCCCAGGAAAACCCGCAACCAGGCCAGAAAATCGCCATAGGCAAACCCGTGGCCAAGCCAGAAACCCGCCCCAGACACAAACAGCCCAGAAAAAACGCGCCCAGGCCACAAAAAAACCCGAGGAAAACCTGCAACCAGGCTAGAAAAACGCCCCAGGCAAACCCGCGCTCAGGCCAGAGAAACGCCCCAGGCAAACCCGCGCACAGGCCAGAAAAGCGCCCCAGGCAAACCCGCGCCCAGCGGAGAAAAACGCCCCAGGCAAACCCGCGCCCAGCGGAGAAAAACGCCCCAGGCAAATTCGCACTCAGCGGAGAAAAAACGCACCTGAGCCACAAAAACGCCCCAAACAAACAAGCGCCCAGGCCAGAAAAACGCCCCAGAGAAACCCGCGACAGGTCAGAGCAATGCCGCAGGCAAACCTGCGCACACACCAGAAAACCGCCCCAGAACCACCCATGCCCAGGCCAGAAAAACACACCAGGGAAATCCGCACCCAAGCTAGAGAAACGCCCCAGGGAAACCCGCACCCAGTCCAGAAAACCTCCCCAGACAAACCCATGCCCAGCCGAGAAAAACGCCCCAGGAAAACCCGCAACCAGGCCAGAAAATCGCCATAGGCAAACCCGTGGCCAAGCCAGAAACCCGCCCCAGACACAAACAGCCCAGAAAAAACGCGCCCAGGCCACAAAAAAACCCGAGGAAAACCTGCAACCAGGCTAGAAAAACGCCCCAGGCAAACCCGCGCTCAGGCCAGAGAAACGCCCCAGGCAAACCCGCGCACAGGCCAGAAAAGCGCCCCAGGCAAACCCGCGCCCAGCGGAGAAAAACGCCCCAGGCAAACCCGCGCCCAGCGGAGAAAAACGCCCCAGGCAAATTCGCACTCAGCGGAGAAAAAACGCACCTGAGCCACAAAAACGCCCCAAACAAACAAGCGCCCAGGCCAGAAAAACGCCCCAGAGAAACCCGCGACAGGTCAGAGCAATGCCGCAGGCAAACCTGCGCACACACCAGAAAACCGCCCCAGAACCACCCATGCCCAGGCCAGAAAAACACACCAGGGAAATCCGCACCCAAGCTAGAGAAACGCCCCAGGGAAACCCGCACCCAGTCCAGAAAACCTCCCCAGACAAACCCATGCCCAGCCGAGAAAAACGCCCCAGGAAAACCCGCAACCAGGCCAGAAAATCGCCATAGGCAAACCCGTGGCCAAGCCAGAAACCCGCCCCAGACACAAACAGCCCAGAAAAAACGCGCCCAGGCCACAAAAAAACCCGAGGAAAACCTGCAACCAGGCTAGAAAAACGCCCCAGGCAAACCCGCGCTCAGGCCAGAGAAACGCCCCAGGCAAACCCGCGCACAGGCCAGAAAAGCGCCCCAGGCAAACCCGCGCCCAGCGGAGAAAAACGCCCCAGGCAAACCCGCGCCCAGCGGAGAAAAACGCCCCAGGCAAATTCGCACTCAGCGGAGAAAAAACGCACCTGAGCCACAAAAACGCCCCAAACAAACAAGCGCCCAGGCCAGAAAAACGCCCCAGAGAAACCCGCGACAGGTCAGAGCAATGCCGCAGGCAAACCTGCGCACACACCAGAAAACCGCCCCAGAACCACCCATGCCCAGGCCAGAAAAACACACCAGGGAAATCCGCACCCAAGCTAGAGAAACGCCCCAGGGAAACCCGCACCCAGTCCAGAAAACCTCCCCAGACAAACCCATGCCCAGCCGAGAAAAACGCCCCAGGAAAACCCGCAACCAGGCCAGAAAATCGCCATAGGCAAACCCGTGGCCAAGCCAGAAACCCGCCCCAGACACAAACAGCCCAGAAAAAACGCGCCCAGGCCACAAAAAAACCCGAGGAAAACCTGCAACCAGGCTAGAAAAACGCCCCAGGCAAACCCGCGCTCAGGCCAGAGAAACGCCCCAGGCAAACCCGCGCACAGGCCAGAAAAGCGCCCCAGGCAAACCCGCGCCCAGCGGAGAAAAACGCCCCAGGCAAACCCGCGCCCAGCGGAGAAAAACGCCCCAGGCAAATTCGCACTCAGCGGAGAAAAAACGCACCTGAGCCACAAAAACGCCCCAAACAAACAAGCGCCCAGGCCAGAAAAACGCCCCAGAGAAACCCGCGACAGGTCAGAGCAATGCCGCAGGCAAACCTGCGCACACACCAGAAAACCGCCCCAGAACCACCCATGCCCAGGCCAGAAAAACACACCAGGGAAATCCGCACCCAAGCTAGAGAAACGCCCCAGGGAAACCCGCACCCAGTCCAGAAAACCTCCCCAGACAAACCCATGCCCAGCCGAGAAAAACGCCCCAGGAAAACCCGCAACCAGGCCAGAAAATCGCCATAGGCAAACCCGTGGCCAAGCCAGAAACCCGCCCCAGACACAAACAGCCCAGAAAAAACGCGCCCAGGCCACAAAAAAACCCGAGGAAAACCTGCAACCAGGCTAGAAAAACGCCCCAGGCAAACCCGCGCTCAGGCCAGAGAAACGCCCCAGGCAAACCCGCGCACAGGCCAGAAAAGCGCCCCAGGCAAACCCGCGCCCAGCGGAGAAAAACGCCCCAGGCAAACCCGCGCCCAGCGGAGAAAAACGCCCCAGGCAAATTCGCACTCAGCGGAGAAAAAACGCACCTGAGCCACAAAAACGCCCCAAACAAACAAGCGCCCAGGCCAGAAAAACGCCCCAGAGAAACCCGCGACAGGTCAGAGCAATGCCGCAGGCAAACCTGCGCACACACCAGAAAACCGCCCCAGAACCACCCATGCCCAGGCCAGAAAAACACACCAGGGAAATCCGCACCCAAGCTAGAGAAACGCCCCAGGGAAACCCGCACCCAGTCCAGAAAACCTCCCCAGACAAACCCATGCCCAGCCGAGAAAAACGCCCCAGGAAAACCCGCAACCAGGCCAGAAAATCGCCATAGGCAAACCCGTGGCCAAGCCAGAAACCCGCCCCAGACACAAACAGCCCAGAAAAAACGCGCCCAGGCCACAAAAAAACCCGAGGAAAACCTGCAACCAGGCTAGAAAAACGCCCCAGGCAAACCCGCGCTCAGGCCAGAGAAACGCCCCAGGCAAACCCGCGCACAGGCCAGAAAAGCGCCCCAGGCAAACCCGCGCCCAGCGGAGAAAAACGCCCCAGGCAAACCCGCGCCCAGCGGAGAAAAACGCCCCAGGCAAATTCGCACTCAGCGGAGAAAAAACGCACCTGAGCCACAAAAACGCCCCAAACAAACAAGCGCCCAGGCCAGAAAAACGCCCCAGAGAAACCCGCGACAGGTCAGAGCAATGCCGCAGGCAAACCTGCGCACACACCAGAAAACCGCCCCAGAACCACCCATGCCCAGGCCAGAAAAACACACCAGGGAAATCCGCACCCAAGCTAGAGAAACGCCCCAGGGAAACCCGCACCCAGTCCAGAAAACCTCCCCAGACAAACCCATGCCCAGCCGAGAAAAACGCCCCAGGAAAACCCGCAACCAGGCCAGAAAATCGCCATAGGCAAACCCGTGGCCAAGCCAGAAACCCGCCCCAGACACAAACAGCCCAGAAAAAACGCGCCCAGGCCACAAAAAAACCCGAGGAAAACCTGCAACCAGGCTAGAAAAACGCCCCAGGCAAACCCGCGCTCAGGCCAGAGAAACGCCCCAGGCAAACCCGCGCACAGGCCAGAAAAGCGCCCCAGGCAAACCCGCGCCCAGCGGAGAAAAACGCCCCAGGCAAACCCGCGCCCAGCGGAGAAAAACGCCCCAGGCAAATTCGCACTCAGCGGAGAAAAAACGCACCTGAGCCACAAAAACGCCCCAAACAAACAAGCGCCCAGGCCAGAAAAACGCCCCAGAGAAACCCGCGACAGGTCAGAGCAATGCCGCAGGCAAACCTGCGCACACACCAGAAAACCGCCCCAGAACCACCCATGCCCAGGCCAGAAAAACACACCAGGGAAATCCGCACCCAAGCTAGAGAAACGCCCCAGGGAAACCCGCACCCAGTCCAGAAAACCTCCCCAGACAAACCCATGCCCAGCCGAGAAAAACGCCCCAGGAAAACCCGCAACCAGGCCAGAAAATCGCCATAGGCAAACCCGTGGCCAAGCCAGAAACCCGCCCCAGACACAAACAGCCCAGAAAAAACGCGCCCAGGCCACAAAAAAACCCGAGGAAAACCTGCAACCAGGCTAGAAAAACGCCCCAGGCAAACCCGCGCTCAGGCCAGAGAAACGCCCCAGGCAAACCCGCGCACAGGCCAGAAAAGCGCCCCAGGCAAACCCGCGCCCAGCGGAGAAAAACGCCCCAGGCAAACCCGCGCCCAGCGGAGAAAAACGCCCCAGGCAAATTCGCACTCAGCGGAGAAAAAACGCACCTGAGCCACAAAAACGCCCCAAACAAACAAGCGCCCAGGCCAGAAAAACGCCCCAGAGAAACCCGCGACAGGTCAGAGCAATGCCGCAGGCAAACCTGCGCACACACCAGAAAACCGCCCCAGAACCACCCATGCCCAGGCCAGAAAAACACACCAGGGAAATCCGCACCCAAGCTAGAGAAACGCCCCAGGGAAACCCGCACCCAGTCCAGAAAACCTCCCCAGACAAACCCATGCCCAGCCGAGAAAAACGCCCCAGGAAAACCCGCAACCAGGCCAGAAAATCGCCATAGGCAAACCCGTGGCCAAGCCAGAAACCCGCCCCAGACACAAACAGCCCAGAAAAAACGCGCCCAGGCCACAAAAAAACCCGAGGAAAACCTGCAACCAGGCTAGAAAAACGCCCCAGGCAAACCCGCGCTCAGGCCAGAGAAACGCCCCAGGCAAACCCGCGCACAGGCCAGAAAAGCGCCCCAGGCAAACCCGCGCCCAGCGGAGAAAAACGCCCCAGGCAAACCCGCGCCCAGCGGAGAAAAACGCCCCAGGCAAATTCGCACTCAGCGGAGAAAAAACGCACCTGAGCCACAAAAACGCCCCAAACAAACAAGCGCCCAGGCCAGAAAAACGCCCCAGAGAAACCCGCGACAGGTCAGAGCAATGCCGCAGGCAAACCTGCGCACACACCAGAAAACCGCCCCAGAACCACCCATGCCCAGGCCAGAAAAACACACCAGGGAAATCCGCACCCAAGCTAGAGAAACGCCCCAGGGAAACCCGCACCCAGTCCAGAAAACCTCCCCAGACAAACCCATGCCCAGCCGAGAAAAACGCCCCAGGAAAACCCGCAACCAGGCCAGAAAATCGCCATAGGCAAACCCGTGGCCAAGCCAGAAACCCGCCCCAGACACAAACAGCCCAGAAAAAACGCGCCCAGGCCACAAAAAAACCCGAGGAAAACCTGCAACCAGGCTAGAAAAACGCCCCAGGCAAACCCGCGCTCAGGCCAGAGAAACGCCCCAGGCAAACCCGCGCACAGGCCAGAAAAGCGCCCCAGGCAAACCCGCGCCCAGCGGAGAAAAACGCCCCAGGCAAACCCGCGCCCAGCGGAGAAAAACGCCCCAGGCAAATTCGCACTCAGCGGAGAAAAAACGCACCTGAGCCACAAAAACGCCCCAAACAAACAAGCGCCCAGGCCAGAAAAACGCCCCAGAGAAACCCGCGACAGGTCAGAGCAATGCCGCAGGCAAACCTGCGCACACACCAGAAAACCGCCCCAGAACCACCCATGCCCAGGCCAGAAAAACACACCAGGGAAATCCGCACCCAAGCTAGAGAAACGCCCCAGGGAAACCCGCACCCAGTCCAGAAAACCTCCCCAGACAAACCCATGCCCAGCCGAGAAAAACGCCCCAGGAAAACCCGCAACCAGGCCAGAAAATCGCCATAGGCAAACCCGTGGCCAAGCCAGAAACCCGCCCCAGACACAAACAGCCCAGAAAAAACGCGCCCAGGCCACAAAAAAACCCGAGGAAAACCTGCAACCAGGCTAGAAAAACGCCCCAGGCAAACCCGCGCTCAGGCCAGAGAAACGCCCCAGGCAAACCCGCGCACAGGCCAGAAAAGCGCCCCAGGCAAACCCGCGCCCAGCGGAGAAAAACGCCCCAGGCAAACCCGCGCCCAGCGGAGAAAAACGCCCCAGGCAAATTCGCACTCAGCGGAGAAAAAACGCACCTGAGCCACAAAAACGCCCCAAACAAACAAGCGCCCAGGCCAGAAAAACGCCCCAGAGAAACCCGCGACAGGTCAGAGCAATGCCGCAGGCAAACCTGCGCACACACCAGAAAACCGCCCCAGAACCACCCATGCCCAGGCCAGAAAAACACACCAGGGAAATCCGCACCCAAGCTAGAGAAACGCCCCAGGGAAACCCGCACCCAGTCCAGAAAACCTCCCCAGACAAACCCATGCCCAGCCGAGAAAAACGCCCCAGGAAAACCCGCAACCAGGCCAGAAAATCGCCATAGGCAAACCCGTGGCCAAGCCAGAAACCCGCCCCAGACACAAACAGCCCAGAAAAAACGCGCCCAGGCCACAAAAAAACCCGAGGAAAACCTGCAACCAGGCTAGAAAAACGCCCCAGGCAAACCCGCGCTCAGGCCAGAGAAACGCCCCAGGCAAACCCGCGCACAGGCCAGAAAAGCGCCCCAGGCAAACCCGCGCCCAGCGGAGAAAAACGCCCCAGGCAAACCCGCGCCCAGCGGAGAAAAACGCCCCAGGCAAATTCGCACTCAGCGGAGAAAAAACGCACCTGAGCCACAAAAACGCCCCAAACAAACAAGCGCCCAGGCCAGAAAAACGCCCCAGAGAAACCCGCGACAGGTCAGAGCAATGCCGCAGGCAAACCTGCGCACACACCAGAAAACCGCCCCAGAACCACCCATGCCCAGGCCAGAAAAACACACCAGGGAAATCCGCACCCAAGCTAGAGAAACGCCCCAGGGAAACCCGCACCCAGTCCAGAAAACCTCCCCAGACAAACCCATGCCCAGCCGAGAAAAACGCCCCAGGAAAACCCGCAACCAGGCCAGAAAATCGCCATAGGCAAACCCGTGGCCAAGCCAGAAACCCGCCCCAGACACAAACAGCCCAGAAAAAACGCGCCCAGGCCACAAAAAAACCCGAGGAAAACCTGCAACCAGGCTAGAAAAACGCCCCAGGCAAACCCGCGCTCAGGCCAGAGAAACGCCCCAGGCAAACCCGCGCACAGGCCAGAAAAGCGCCCCAGGCAAACCCGCGCCCAGCGGAGAAAAACGCCCCAGGCAAACCCGCGCCCAGCGGAGAAAAACGCCCCAGGCAAATTCGCACTCAGCGGAGAAAAAACGCACCTGAGCCACAAAAACGCCCCAAACAAACAAGCGCCCAGGCCAGAAAAACGCCCCAGAGAAACCCGCGACAGGTCAGAGCAATGCCGCAGGCAAACCTGCGCACACACCAGAAAACCGCCCCAGAACCACCCATGCCCAGGCCAGAAAAACACACCAGGGAAATCCGCACCCAAGCTAGAGAAACGCCCCAGGGAAACCCGCACCCAGTCCAGAAAACCTCCCCAGACAAACCCATGCCCAGCCGAGAAAAACGCCCCAGGAAAACCCGCAACCAGGCCAGAAAATCGCCATAGGCAAACCCGTGGCCAAGCCAGAAACCCGCCCCAGACACAAACAGCCCAGAAAAAACGCGCCCAGGCCACAAAAAAACCCGAGGAAAACCTGCAACCAGGCTAGAAAAACGCCCCAGGCAAACCCGCGCTCAGGCCAGAGAAACGCCCCAGGCAAACCCGCGCACAGGCCAGAAAAGCGCCCCAGGCAAACCCGCGCCCAGCGGAGAAAAACGCCCCAGGCAAACCCGCGCCCAGCGGAGAAAAACGCCCCAGGCAAATTCGCACTCAGCGGAGAAAAAACGCACCTGAGCCACAAAAACGCCCCAAACAAACAAGCGCCCAGGCCAGAAAAACGCCCCAGAGAAACCCGCGACAGGTCAGAGCAATGCCGCAGGCAAACCTGCGCACACACCAGAAAACCGCCCCAGAACCACCCATGCCCAGGCCAGAAAAACACACCAGGGAAATCCGCACCCAAGCTAGAGAAACGCCCCAGGGAAACCCGCACCCAGTCCAGAAAACCTCCCCAGACAAACCCATGCCCAGCCGAGAAAAACGCCCCAGGAAAACCCGCAACCAGGCCAGAAAATCGCCATAGGCAAACCCGTGGCCAAGCCAGAAACCCGCCCCGGACACAAACAGCCCAGAAAAAACGCGCCCAGGCCACAAAAAAACCCGAGGAAAACCTGCAACCAGGCTAGAAAAACGCCCCAGGCAAACCCGCGCTCAGGCCAGAGAAACGCCCCAGTCAAACCCGCGCACAGGCCAGAAAAGCGCCCCAGGCAAACCCGCGCCCAGCGGAGAAAAACGCCCCAGGCAAACCCGCGCCCAGCGGAGAAAAACGCCCCAGGCAAATTCGCACTCAGCGGAGAAAAAACGCACCTGAGCCACAAAAACGCCCCAAACAAACAAGCGCCCAGGCCAGAAAAACGCCCCAGAGAAACCCGCGACAGGTCAGAGCAATGCCGCAGGCAAACCTGCGCACACACCAGAAAACCGCCCCAGAACCACCCATGCCCAGGCCAGAAAAACACACCAGGGAAATCCGCACCCAAGCTAGAGAAACGCCCCAGGGAAACCCGCACCCAGTCCAGAAAACCTCCCCAGACAAACCCATGCCCAGCCGAGAAAAACGCCCCAGGAAAACCCGCAACCAGGCCAGAAAATCGCCATAGGCAAACCCGTGGCCAAGCCAGAAACCCGCCCCAGACACAAACAGCCCAGAAAAAACGCGCCCAGGCCACAAAAAAACCCGAGGAAAACCTGCAACCAGGCTAGAAAAACGCCCCAGGCAAACCCGCGCTCAGGCCAGAGAAACGCCCCAGGCAAACCCGCGCACAGGCCAGAAAAGCGCCCCAGGCAAACCCGCGCCCAGCGGAGAAAAACGCCCCAGGCAAACCCGCGCCCAGCGGAGAAAAACGCCCCAGGCAAATTCGCACTCAGCGGAGAAAAAACGCACCTGAGCCACAAAAACGCCCCAAACAAACAAGCGCCCAGGCCAGAAAAACGCCCCAGAGAAACCCGCGACAGGTCAGAGCAATGCCGCAGGCAAACCTGCGCACACACCAGAAAACCGCCCCAGAACCACCCATGCCCAGGCCAGAAAAACACACCAGGGAAATCCGCACCCAAGCTAGAGAAACGCCCCAGGGAAACCCGCACCCAGTCCAGAAAACCTCCCCAGACAAACCCATGCCCAGCCGAGAAAAACGCCCCAGGAAAACCCGCAACCAGGCCAGAAAATCGCCATAGGCAAACCCGTGGCCAAGCCAGAAACCCGCCCCGGACACAAACAGCCCAGAAAAAACGCGCCCAGGCCACAAAAAAACCCGAGGAAAACCTGCAACCAGGCTAGAAAAACGCCCCAGGCAAACCCGCGCTCAGGCCAGAGAAACGCCCCAGGCAAACCCGCGCACAGGCCAGAAAAGCGCCCCAGGCAAACCCGCGCCCAGCGGAGAAAAACGCCCCAGGCAAACCCGCGCCCAGCGGAGAAAAACGCCCCAGGCAAATTCGCACTCAGCGGAGAAAAAACGCACCTGAGCCACAAAAACGCCCCAAACAAACAAGCGCCCAGGCCAGAAAAACGCCCCAGAGAAACCCGCGACAGGTCAGAGCAATGCCGCAGGCAAACCTGCGCACACACCAGAAAACCGCCCCAGAACCACCCATGCCCAGGCCAGAAAAACACACCAGGGAAATCCGCACCCAAGCTAGAGAAACGCCCCAGGGAAACCCGCACCCAGTCCAGAAAACCTCCCCAGACAAACCCATGCCCAGCCGAGAAAAACGCCCCAGGAAAACCCGCAACCAGGCCAGAAAATCGCCGTAGGCAAACCCGTGGCCAAGCCAGAAACCCGCCCCAGACACAAACAGCCCAGAAAAAACGCGCCCAGGCCACAAAAAAACCCGAGGAAAACCTGCAACCAGGCTAGAAAAACGCCCCAGGCAAACCCGCGCTCAGGCCAGAGAAACGCCCCAGGCAAACCCGCGCACAGGCCAGAAAAGCGCCCCAGGCAAACCCGCGCCCAGCGGAGAAAAACGCCCCAGGCAAACCCGCGCCCAGCGGAGAAAAACGCCCCAGGCAAATTCGCACTCAGCGGAGAAAAAACGCACCTGAGCCACAAAAACGCCCCAAACAAACAAGCGCCCAGGCCAGAAAAACGCCCCAGAGAAACCCGCGACAGGTCAGAGCAATGCCGCAGGCAAACCTGCGCACACACCAGAAAACCGCCCCAGAACCACCCATGCCCAGGCCAGAAAAACACACCAGGGAAATCCGCACCCAAGCTAGAGAAACGCCCCAGGGAAACCCGCACCCAGTCCAGAAAACCTCCCCAGACAAACCCATGCCCAGCCGAGAAAAACGCCCCAGGAAAACCCGCAACCAGGCCAGAAAATCGCCATAGGCAAACCCGTGGCCAAGCCAGAAACCCGCCCCAGACACAAACAGCCCAGAAAAAACGCGCCCAGGCCACAAAAAAACCCGAGGAAAACCTGCAACCAGGCTAGAAAAACGCCCCAGGCAAACCCGCGCTCAGGCCAGAGAAACGCCCCAGGCAAACCCGCGCACAGGCCAGAAAAGCGCCCCAGGCAAACCCGCGCCCAGCGGAGAAAAACGCCCCAGGCAAACCCGCGCCCAGCGGAGAAAAACGCCCCAGGCAAATTCGCACTCAGCGGAGAAAAAACGCACCTGAGCCACAAAAACGCCCCAAACAAACAAAGCGCCCAGGCCAGAAAAACGCCCCAGAGACAACCCGCGACAGGTCAGAGCAATGCCGCAGGCAACCTGCGCACACACCAGAAAAATCCGCCCAGAACCACCCATGCCAGGCCAGAAAACACACCAGGGAAAATCCGCACCCAAGCTAGAGAAACGCCCCAGGGAAACCCGCACCCAGTCCAGAAAACCTCCCAGACAAACCCATGCCCAGCCGAGAAAAACGCCCCAGGAAAACCCGCAACCAGGCCAGAAAATCGCCATAGGCAAACCCGTGGCCAAGCCAGAAACCCGCCCCAGACACAAACAGCCCAGAAAAAACGCGCCCAGGCCACAAAAAAACCCGAGGAAAACCTGCAACCAGGCTAGAAAAACGCCCCAGGCAAACCCGCGCTCAGGCCAGAGAAACGCCCCAGGCAAACCCGCGCACAGGCCAGAAAAGCGCCCCAGGCAAACCCGCGCCCAGCGGAGAAAAACGCCCCAGGCAAACCCGCGCCCAGCGGAGAAAAACGCCCCAGGCAAATTCGCACTCAGCGGAGAAAAAACGCACCTGAGCCACAAAAACGCCCCAAACAAACAAGCGCCCAGGCCAGAAAAACGCCCCAGAGAAACCCGCGACAGGTCAGAGCAATGCCGCAGGCAAACCTGCGCACACACCAGAAAACCGCCCCAGAACCACCCATGCCCAGGCCAGAAAAACACACCAGGGAAATCCGCACCCAAGCTAGAGAAACGCCCCAGGGAAACCCGCACCCAGTCCAGAAAACCTCCCCAGACAAACCCATGCCCAGCCGAGAAAAACGCCCCAGGAAAACCCGCAACCAGGCCAGAAAATCGCCATAGGCAAACCCGTGGCCAAGCCAGAAACCCGCCCCAGACACAAACAGCCCAGAAAAAACGCGCCCAGGCCACAAAAAAACCCGAGGAAAACCTGCAACCAGGCTAGAAAAACGCCCCAGGCAAACCCGCGCTCAGGCCAGAGAAACGCCCCAGGCAAACCCGCGCACAGGCCAGAAAAGCGCCCCAGGCAAACCCGCGCCCAGCGGAGAAAAACGCCCCAGGCAAACCCGCGCCCAGCGGAGAAAAACGCCCCAGGCAAATTCGCACTCAGCGGAGAAAAAACGCACCTGAGCCACAAAAACGCCCCAAACAAACAAGCGCCCAGGCCAGAAAAACGCCCCAGAGAAACCCGCGACAGGTCAGAGCAATGCCGCAGGCAAACCTGCGCACACACCAGAAAACCGCCCCAGAACCACCCATGCCCAGGCCAGAAAAACACACCAGGGAAATCCGCACCCAAGCTAGAGAAACGCCCCAGGGAAACCCGCACCCAGTCCAGAAAACCTCCCCAGACAAACCCATGCCCAGCCGAGAAAAACGCCCCAGGAAAACCCGCAACCAGGCCAGAAAATCGCCATAGGCAAACCCGTGGCCAAGCCAGAAACCCGCCCCAGACACAAACAGCCCAGAAAAAACGCGCCCAGGCCACAAAAAAACCCGAGGAAAACCTGCAACCAGGCTAGAAAAACGCCCCAGGCAAACCCGCGCTCAGGCCAGAGAAACGCCCCAGGCAAACCCGCGCACAGGCCAGAAAAGCGCCCCAGGCAAACCCGCGCCCAGCGGAGAAAAACGCCCCAGGCAAACCCGCGCCCAGCGGAGAAAAACGCCCCAGGCAAATTCGCACTCAGCGGAGAAAAAACGCACCTGAGCCACAAAAACGCCCCAAACAAACAAGCGCCCAGGCCAGAAAAACGCCCCAGAGAAACCCGCGACAGGTCAGAGCAATGCCGCAGGCAAACCTGCGCACACACCAGAAAACCGCCCCAGAACCACCCATGCCCAGGCCAGAAAAACACACCAGGGAAATCCGCACCCAAGCTAGAGAAACGCCCCAGGGAAACCCGCACCCAGTCCAGAAAACCTCCCCAGACAAACCCATGCCCAGCCGAGAAAAACGCCCCAGGAAAACCCGCAACCAGGCCAGAAAATCGCCATAGGCAAACCCGTGGCCAAGCCAGAAACCCGCCCCAGACACAAACAGCCCAGAAAAAACGCGCCCAGGCCACAAAAAAACCCGAGGAAAACCTGCAACCAGGCTAGAAAAACGCCCCAGGCAAACCCGCGCTCAGGCCAGAGAAACGCCCCAGGCAAACCCGCGCACAGGCCAGAAAAGCGCCCCAGGCAAACCCGCGCCCAGCGGAGAAAAACGCCCCAGGCAAACCCGCGCCCAGCGGAGAAAAACGCCCCAGGCAAATTCGCACTCAGCGGAGAAAAAACGCACCTGAGCCACAAAAACGCCCCAAACAAACAAGCGCCCAGGCCAGAAAAACGCCCCAGAGAAACCCGCGACAGGTCAGAGCAATGCCGCAGGCAAACCTGCGCACACACCAGAAAACCGCCCCAGAACCACCCATGCCCAGGCCAGAAAAACACACCAGGGAAATCCGCACCCAAGCTAGAGAAACGCCCCAGGGAAACCCGCACCCAGTCCAGAAAACCTCCCCAGACAAACCCATGCCCAGCCGAGAAAAACGCCCCAGGAAAACCCGCAACCAGGCCAGAAAATCGCCATAGGCAAACCCGTGGCCAAGCCAGAAACCCGCCCCAGACACAAACAGCCCAGAAAAAACGCGCCCAGGCCACAAAAAAACCCGAGGAAAACCTGCAACCAGGCTAGAAAAACGCCCCAGGCAAACCCGCGCTCAGGCCAGAGAAACGCCCCAGTCAAACCCGCGCACAGGCCAGAAAAGCGCCCCAGGCAAACCCGCGCCCAGCGGAGAAAAACGCCCCAGGCAAACCCGCGCCCAGCGGAGAAAAACGCCCCAGGCAAATTCGCACTCAGCGGAGAAAAAACGCACCTGAGCCACAAAAACGCCCCAAACAAACAAGCGCCCAGGCCAGAAAAACGCCCCAGAGAAACCCGCGACAGGTCAGAGCAATGCCGCAGGCAAACCTGCGCACACACCAGAAAACCGCCCCAGAACCACCCATGCCCAGGCCAGAAAAACACACCAGGGAAATCCGCACCCAAGCTAGAGAAACGCCCCAGGGAAACCCGCACCCAGTCCAGAAAACCTCCCCAGACAAACCCATGCCCAGCCGAGAAAAACGCCCCAGGAAAACCCGCAACCAGGCCAGAAAATCGCCATAGGCAAACCCGTGGCCAAGCCAGAAACCCGCCCCGGACACAAACAGCCCAGAAAAAACGCGCCCAGGCCACAAAAAAACCCGAGGAAAACCTGCAACCAGGCTAGAAAAACGCCCCAGGCAAACCCGCGCTCAGGCGAGAGAAACGCCCCAGGCAAACCCGCGCACAGGCCAGAAAAGCGCCCCAGGCAAACCCGCGCCCAGCGGAGAAAAACGCCCCAGGCAAACCCGCGCCCAGCGGAGAAAAACGCCCCAGGCAAATTCGCACTCAGCGGAGAAAAAACGCACCTGAGCCACAAAAACGCCCCAAACAAACAAGCGCCCAGGCCAGAAAAACGCCCCAGAGAAACCCGCGACAGGTCAGAGCAATGCCGCAGGCAAACCTGCGCACACACCAGAAAACCGCCCCAGAACCACCCATGCCCAGGCCAGAAAAACACACCAGGGAAATCCGCACCCAAGCTAGAGAAACGCCCCAGGGAAACCCGCACCCAGTCCAGAAAACCTCCCCAGACAAACCCATGCCCAGCCGAGAAAAACGCCCCAGGAAAACCCGCAACCAGGCCAGAAAATCGCCATAGGCAAACCCGTGGCCAAGCCAGAAACCCGCCCCAGACACAAACAGCCCAGAAAAAACGCGCCCAGGCCACAAAAAAACCCGAGGAAAACCTGCAACCAGGCTAGAAAAACGCCCCAGGCAAACCCGCGCTCAGGCCAGAGAAACGCCCCAGGCAAACCCGCGCACAGGCCAGAAAAGCGCCCCAGGCAAACCCGCGCCCAGCGGAGAAAAACGCCCCAGGCAAACCCGCGCCCAGCGGAGAAAAACGCCCCAGGCAAATTCGCACTCAGCGGAGAAAAAACGCACCTGAGCCACAAAAACGCCCCAAACAAACAAGCGCCCAGGCCAGAAAAACGCCCCAGAGAAACCCGCGACAGGTCAGAGCAATGCCGCAGGCAAACCTGCGCACACACCAGAAAACCGCCCCAGAACCACCCATGCCCAGGCCAGAAAAACACACCAGGGAAATCCGCACCCAAGCTAGAGAAACGCCCCAGGGAAACCCGCACCCAGTCCAGAAAACCTCCCCAGACAAACCCATGCCCAGCCGAGAAAAACGCCCCAGGAAAACCCGCAACCAGGCCAGAAAATCGCCATAGGCAAACCCGTGGCCAAGCCAGAAACCCGCCCCAGACACAAACAGCCCAGAAAAAACGCGCCCAGGCCACAAAAAAACCCGAGGAAAACCTGCAACCAGGCTAGAAAAACGCCCCAGGCAAACCCGCGCTCAGGCCAGAGAAACGCCCCAGTCAAACCCGCGCACAGGCCAGAAAAGCGCCCCAGGCAAACCCGCGCCCAGCGGAGAAAAACGCCCCAGGCAAACCCGCGCCCAGCGGAGAAAAACGCCCCAGGCAAATTCGCACTCAGCGGAGAAAAAACGCACCTGAGCCACAAAAACGCCCCAAACAAACAAGCGCCCAGGCCAGAAAAACGCCCCAGAGAAACCCGCGACAGGTCAGAGCAATGCCGCAGGCAAACCTGCGCACACACCAGAAAACCGCCCCAGAACCACCCATGCCCAGGCCAGAAAAACACACCAGGGAAATCCGCACCCAAGCTAGAGAAACGCCCCAGGGAAACCCGCACCCAGTCCAGAAAACCTCCCCAGACAAACCCATGCCCAGCCGAGAAAAACGCCCCAGGAAAACCCGCAACCAGGCCAGAAAATCGCCATAGGCAAACCCGTGGCCAAGCCAGAAACCCGCCCCAGACACAAACAGCCCAGAAAAAACGCGCCCAGGCCACAAAAAAACCCGAGGAAAACCTGCAACCAGGCTAGAAAAACGCCCCAGGCAAACCCGCGCTCAGGCCAGAGAAACGCCCCAGGCAAACCCGCGCACAGGCCAGAAAAGCGCCCCAGGCAAACCCGCGCCCAGCGGAGAAAAACGCCCCAGGCAAACCCGCGCCCAGCGGAGAAAAACGCCCCAGGCAAATTCGCACTCAGCGGAGAAAAAACGCACCTGAGCCACAAAAACGCCCCAAACAAACAAGCGCCCAGGCCAGAAAAACGCCCCAGAGAAACCCGCGACAGGTCAGAGCAATGCCGCAGGCAAACCTGCGCACACACCAGAAAACCGCCCCAGAACCACCCATGCCCAGGCCAGAAAAACACACCAGGGAAATCCGCACCCAAGCTAGAGAAACGCCCCAGGGAAACCCGCACCCAGTCCAGAAAACCTCCCCAGACAAACCCATGCCCAGCCGAGAAAAACGCCCCAGGAAAACCCGCAACCAGGCCAGAAAATCGCCATAGGCAAACCCGTGGCCAAGCCAGAAACCCGCCCCGGACACAAACAGCCCAGAAAAAACGCGCCCAGGCCACAAAAAAACCCGAGGAAAACCTGCAACCAGGCTAGAAAAACGCCCCAGGCAAACCCGCGCTCAGGCCAGAGAAACGCCCCAGGCAAACCCGCGCACAGGCCAGAAAAGCGCCCCAGGCAAACCCGCGCCCAGCGGAGAAAAACGCCCCAGGCAAACCCGCGCCCAGCGGAGAAAAACGCCCCAGGCAAATTCGCACTCAGCGGAGAAAAAACGCACCTGAGCCACAAAAACGCCCCAAACAAACAAGCGCCCAGGCCAGAAAAACGCCCCAGAGAAACCCGCGACAGGTCAGAGCAATGCCGCAGGCAAACCTGCGCACACACCAGAAAACCGCCCCAGAACCACCCATGCCCAGGCCAGAAAAACACACCAGGGAAATCCGCACCCAAGCTAGAGAAACGCCCCAGGGAAACCCGCACCCAGTCCAGAAAACCTCCCCAGACAAACCCATGCCCAGCCGAGAAAAACGCCCCAGGAAAACCCGCAACCAGGCCAGAAAATCGCCATAGGCAAACCCGTGGCCAAGCCAGAAACCCGCCCCAGACACAAACAGCCCAGAAAAAACGCGCCCAGGCCACAAAAAAACCCGAGGAAAACCTGCAACCAGGCTAGAAAAACGCCCCAGGCAAACCCGCGCTCAGGCCAGAGAAACGCCCCAGGCAAACCCGCGCACAGGCCAGAAAAGCGCCCCAGGCAAACCCGCGCCCAGCGGAGAAAAACGCCCCAGGCAAACCCGCGCCCAGCGGAGAAAAACGCCCCAGGCAAATTCGCACTCAGCGGAGAAAAAACGCACCTGAGCCACAAAAACGCCCCAAACAAACAAGCGCCCAGGCCAGAAAAACGCCCCAGAGAAACCCGCGACAGGTCAGAGCAATGCCGCAGGCAAACCTGCGCACACACCAGAAAACCGCCCCAGAACCACCCATGCCCAGGCCAGAAAAACACACCAGGGAAATCCGCACCCAAGCTAGAGAAACGCCCCAGGGAAACCCGCACCCAGTCCAGAAAACCTCCCCAGACAAACCCATGCCCAGCCGAGAAAAACGCCCCAGGAAAACCCGCAACCAGGCCAGAAAATCGCCATAGGCAAACCCGTGGCCAAGCCAGAAACCCGCCCCAGACACAAACAGCCCAGAAAAAACGCGCCCAGGCCACAAAAAAACCCGAGGAAAACCTGCAACCAGGCTAGAAAAACGCCCCAGGCAAACCCGCGCTCAGGCCAGAGAAACGCCCCAGTCAAACCCGCGCACAGGCCAGAAAAGCGCCCCAGGCAAACCCGCGCCCAGCGGAGAAAAACGCCCCAGGCAAACCCGCGCCCAGCGGAGAAAAACGCCCCAGGCAAATTCGCACTCAGCGGAGAAAAAACGCACCTGAGCCACAAAAACGCCCCAAACAAACAAGCGCCCAGGCCAGAAAAACGCCCCAGAGAAACCCGCGACAGGTCAGAGCAATGCCGCAGGCAAACCTGCGCACACACCAGAAAACCGCCCCAGAACCACCCATGCCCAGGCCAGAAAAACACACCAGGGAAATCCGCACCCAAGCTAGAGAAACGCCCCAGGGAAACCCGCACCCAGTCCAGAAAACCTCCCCAGACAAACCCATGCCCAGCCGAGAAAAACGCCCCAGGAAAACCCGCAACCAGGCCAGAAAATCGCCATAGGCAAACCCGTGGCCAAGCCAGAAACCCGCCCCAGACACAAACAGCCCAGAAAAAACGCGCCCAGGCCACAAAAAAACCCGAGGAAAACCTGCAACCAGGCTAGAAAAACGCCCCAGGCAAACCCGCGCTCAGGCCAGAGAAACGCCCCAGGCAAACCCGCGCACAGGCCAGAAAAGCGCCCCAGGCAAACCCGCGCCCAGCGGAGAAAAACGCCCCAGGCAAACCCGCGCCCAGCGGAGAAAAACGCCCCAGGCAAATTCGCACTCAGCGGAGAAAAAACGCACCTGAGCCACAAAAACGCCCCAAACAAACAAGCGCCCAGGCCAGAAAAACGCCCCAGAGAAACCCGCGACAGGTCAGAGCAATGCCGCAGGCAAACCTGCGCACACACCAGAAAACCGCCCCAGAACCACCCATGCCCAGGCCAGAAAAACACACCAGGGAAATCCGCACCCAAGCTAGAGAAACGCCCCAGGGAAACCCGCACCCAGTCCAGAAAACCTCCCCAGACAAACCCATGCCCAGCCGAGAAAAACGCCCCAGGAAAACCCGCAACCAGGCCAGAAAATCGCCATAGGCAAACCCGTGGCCAAGCCAGAAACCCGCCCCAGACACAAACAGCCCAGAAAAAACGCGCCCAGGCCACAAAAAAACCCGAGGAAAACCTGCAACCAGGCTAGAAAAACGCCCCAGGCAAACCCGCGCTCAGGCCAGAGAAACGCCCCAGGCAAACCCGCGCACAGGCCAGAAAAGCGCCCCAGGCAAACCCGCGCCCAGCGGAGAAAAACGCCCCAGGCAAACCCGCGCCCAGCGGAGAAAAACGCCCCAGGCAAATTCGCACTCAGCGGAGAAAAAACGCACCTGAGCCACAAAAACGCCCCAAACAAACAAGCGCCCAGGCCAGAAAAACGCCCCAGAGAAACCCGCGACAGGTCAGAGCAATGCCGCAGGCAAACCTGCGCACACACCAGAAAACCGCCCCAGAACCACCCATGCCCAGGCCAGAAAAACACACCAGGGAAATCCGCACCCAAGCTAGAGAAACGCCCCAGGGAAACCCGCACCCAGTCCAGAAAACCTCCCCAGACAAACCCATGCCCAGCCGAGAAAAACGCCCCAGGAAAACCCGCAACCAGGCCAGAAAATCGCCATAGGCAAACCCGTGGCCAAGCCAGAAACCCGCCCCAGACACAAACAGCCCAGAAAAAACGCGCCCAGGCCACAAAAAAACCCGAGGAAAACCTGCAACCAGGCTAGAAAAACGCCCCAGGCAAACCCGCGCTCAGGCCAGAGAAACGCCCCAGGCAAACCCGCGCACAGGCCAGAAAAGCGCGCGAGGCAAACCCGCGCACAGCAGAGAAAAACGCCCCAATCATATTCGCACTCAGCAGAGAAAAAACGCACCTAAGCCACAAAAACGCCCCAAACAAACCCGCGCCCAGGCCAGAAAAACGCCCCAGGGAAACCCGCGACCAGGTCAGAGCAATGCCCCAGGGAAACCTGCGCCCAGGCCAGAAAACCGCCCCAGAACCACCCACGCCCAGGCCAGAAAACCGCCCCAGGGAAACCTGCGCCCAGGTCAGAGATACGCTCCAATGAAACCCGCGCCCAGGCGAGAAAAACGCCCCAGACTATCCCATGCGCATCCCAGAAAGACGCCCCAGGGAATCCCGATTTAGATTATTCTTCTGTACAGACGACTTTTTACGTCTACACATGAATGGTTTTTGTAGTAATTGGATTCGTCTGTTCTTAGTCAGAGTGTCCTGTTTTCTGGAAGATTTGCTGTAAAGATCACAAGGAAATGGTCATTGTCCCGTGTGGATACGGAGATGCTCTTCAAGATGATTCTTCTGTTTGAAACTCTTTTCACAATGGGACACTTGTGAACACGTTCTCCAGAGTGGATCAACATATGGAGCTTGATATTAGATGACACATTTGTAGAGTAAGGACACAATGAACAAGGATATCTCCTGCCTTTTCCTTCCCCTCGATGCCTTTTCTTGTGTTTGGTGAGGAATTGTAATGATGTAATCCTGCACTGGCAGATGTCACACTCATAAACACTTTGATCTGCGTTAGAGAAAAGGAACAATGAATTTAGTCAGAAGTATTTGTTTAATAATACATGTTACTAGCCTTTTTCTGCTCTGTAAGGATGTTGCCATAGCATATCGGAATTAGAGAGCATTTGCTTCATTTGTACACAATTTTACAAAGTATAATGAATTAAAATTATATTTTAAACTTGACCAAGTATTAATTACAATTAAATGTTTATTAATGAAACACGGGTTAATAATAGTATAAATAAAATAATTTTAAATTCTTTATATACTTAATTATCTTTTATACAATAGTTGAAACCTACAGGTACTATATAGAAAAATGGAGACACTTCCATGCTGTCTCAATAGAAATTCACATTCAGAGCACAATGACTTCTTCAATACAATACTTAATAAAAGGAATGACTAAAGATAACTTAAAGACCTTGATCAAATCTATCTCAATCTCACATTTTAGACAATATTTTTTACAGGATTCAAAGAGTTACGATAGCTGGAATATTTCGCAGGCAACAAAAAATTGACCTCTAAATTTAATGAAAATATTAAAAGAGATGAAGAGATCACTCTAGCAGAGTACCGGATGTACTGGACGCGGTACCCTACTAGAGTATTTTGACCATATGGTAATTTTCCAAATGAGGTTGCTGAAGATTCTAGAAATTGTGTCCTTTTCTGTTCAGCAAATGACAAGTTAAAGATCATTCATTTAGCTAATATTAAGAGAGAAATCGTAAATTAAAAAAATATCTGTTAGAACAACACAGAAATTTGGAATATGGAGTTCTGAAAGTAAAACTGTCGTTAACCACCTTAGACACTAAAATGCAAACAACCTATTACAAGCTACAAAGTATAAGAAGACTACCATTACACTGTTTACAAATGGAAGGCATTTATACAGAGTGGATTCTCTTATTCTTAGTTAAATTGCCTTGCTTTAGAAACGACTAGCTGCAAAAATCTTAAAGAAATTGTTTTTCTCCTGTGTGGATACAAAGATGAAATTAAATTATTTTACCAAAACATTTCCTGTGTATTCTGACACTATAATATGGTTTCTGTTAACATATTACAATCTTCGTATAGCTTTCGATGAATACAAATCCAACAGCTTTGCACAAAGAGCAATGTTTTCTCTGTTTCATTCTTTTAATCTGTTTAATTATTTCATATTGTTTAATATCTCACTCAACTAAAACACTTTTTATTTTAATGCTTAGAAATATACTAAACTGCAAGATCTTTCACAAGTATACCACTGAAGAATATAAAATATAATGTACACAAAAGGCATAAGAAAACTCGATACTTTTATTTTGTTTCAAATGAAAAATCTCGAGACATGAAGAATGAATATCATAACAGAAACCGATAAATGGAATTGTGAACTTATAAACGACATCAGTTTTGAAGATTTAAAAAGTTACAAAATTTCATAATGAATTCTAAGGAATAGGAAAATAATTTAAATATGCTTCTTTTTTTATCGCTTTAAATAGCTGTTCTGAACAAATGACTTTTCACAATGTCTGCATAAGAATGGCTCTTGTTGGAAGTAGATTCGTCTGTGAATAGGTAAACGGTAGCGCTGTCTGAAACACTTGCTACAAAGATCACAAGGAAATGTTCTCCTGTATGGATACGAAGATATTTTTCGAAATGATTCTTGTTTGAAACTCTTTTCCCACTGGCGACATTTGTGACGACATTATTCAGAGTGGGCGAGCATATGTTTCTTCATGTTGTGTGAAATCGGTAGAATAAATACAAAAAATAAGGATATTTTCTGCCTTTTCCTTCCGCTCGATGTCTCTTGTGATTGGTGAAGAATTTTAATCCTGTAAACTTGCACTGACTGATGTCACACTCAAAAACACTTTGACTTCTGTTACAGGAAAGAAACGAAGAAATCAATCAACGCTTTGCAATGAATTTTGTCTCGTAATCACCGATAATTTCGCTCCATTTAAACATAATGTTATTAAGTAAAAATGACTGGAAACTATAATAATTGAAATTCGAAAAGGAAAATGCAAAATAAGAATACTATTTGCGATAAAGTATGAATAAATAGCAGCATATAATATGAAGTTTAACTTCTCTGTACAAATCATCACATTTTTTACTACAGATGATTCTTACAGATCTTAAGGATTGTTTCAAGTTACTCCTTAATTAATCACGTTACATATTATCAATATTAAGATTCCATCAAAGACATTCGTAAGCATTGTAAAGAAACAGCCAGGATGGATTCAAGGACGTTTTGACGCACGTGGCTTTCATGCAAATGTTTTATCCTTTTCCTTATTGCTATTTACATTGCAAAAAGGTTAACACGAAAGTCAGGGAAGAAAATATTTCGTATTAACAATGTATTGATGTACACATTGTATTATTGACTCCTAAGGCTATTCATAGATTATGTCGGTTATTGAGAGGAAGAGGAAGACAGAGATTGAATGGGATCTTTATTGATTAAAATCTGATTAAAATATATTTTAATCTGCTGTCTGAGCTCATCCAGCTTTCATTATGAATGTTATTTCTGATCAATGATTAAGAAGACAAACAATTTGTGAAGTGTCAGGGGGACGACAGTCACAATGGTTGACAAATTGATTAAACATCTTCCCACATGTTTATAACACATTTGTGCATTTTCAGACGCTCTTAAACAATTAAAAAAGTTATCTAATTAGCAAGCCCCTCCCCCTTATGAGGATACTTGTAAAGGTAATGGATGCAAAATAAATGATTAAACCTTTGCATATTTCGTGCAGTTTCCAAGAAATATTTTAAAGACCTCTGGAAAGGAGGGAAAATGTTATACTGCAATGGCAAAAATGCAACTTATTTTTTTCTAATCTGGGATTGTATACACACACACACACGCACCATGAATAAGAATATTTACTCGATGAAAGAAATACGAAAATGTTTTATTTTTGAAATGGGTAATAAAAGTACCACCGAAATGCTTTTTTTATATTGCTTAATATCTCAGTGAAATGAAGCGAACTCCTAAAAGTAGAAATAAATAGCTTAAGTCACATCTAAGGATTCCGTAAAGTGGTTAACGCGTTTGGCTAGTGATCAAAGGGACTTAGGTTCGAGCATGGATGTTTGTGATTGTCTTTCTGCTGAGGTCTCGCCTTCCTCACAGATCTTCTCTATGGCGTATTAAACACGTAGGTTCCTGTCAGACCTCTGTTGCAAGCAGCTGTTGGAGTGGATGGGCTTGCTTGATCCAAAAACACTAAAGTCCCGGATCTTGTAGACACATAACATTAATCATAAAAATAAAAAAATGAAGTGGGTAAAAAGTTGTGTGAAAATTCGTAGTTTTCTCTAACACCGAAACTCTTCTTGAAAAAAAGCAAAGAAATTCATAACATAAAATGATAAAGATTATTTTAAAAGCATTATAATCAACAGAAGAAAGATTCCTCTTTCATTTAAAATTTTTTCCACAAAGTGAACATTTGGAAGGAAGATCTGCAGAGTGTGTGAGCATGTGATTCTTGATGTGGGATGACAGTAAAAATCAAAATTAGCATAATCGAAAGTTCTATAAAATAAATATTACTGAAATTCTTAACACACTTTATAATCTCCTCTGTAACAAAATATAGATGATTTATGGCTCGTTCGACTGTTATTAAACATTTGTCGGAAATGTGTATCCTACACTCAGTATAAAGCCAATGCCATACTTATTTTAATAGGTGCCCAAATAAGTTCGTGCCGTTTTGGAAGAGTTAATATTTTTTAAATTTCTCTAAAAGAAAATGGAGGTAGCGCCCATCAACTAATAAAAGACAAAAATATAGTTAGTAGCACATCAGTTGGTATTAACATGTGGTTAGATACTGTTTAAGAAAACAAATGAACGTTGCGAATAACGACTACCCATCTATAGATATATCTGTAACTGATTTGTCTACGTCTGCAGATGTATCTGTAGACGGATGGACATTATTCCTTAACGTCCACTTGTTTTCTTGAACACTATTTAACCACGTGCTAATACCAACTGATGCGCTATTAAGTGTACTTTTATCTTTTATTAGTTGATGGGCATCATCTGCATTTTCTTTCAGGAAACAATTTCAAAAAAAATAACTACCCAGAAACAGCAGGAACTTTTTTCGGAGCACTTATTATTTTTGAAGCACTGATGGCCATGTTAGTTTGTGTCTCCGATTGCTAGAAAGGCTAATATAAAATAAAAATCTACGTCTCCCATCATTGAAAAGGCAATTTGCGGCAGTGTAAAATCACTTCGTTTTGGAAACTTAGCAAACTGAATGAAGCTCATAGAAATGACTCCATAATGATCATTTCATTGATATGCAATTGAGATTCATTATTCAAACATTAGAATACAGAAATTCAAAAAAGTGTTTTCAAGACTTAATTTACATTACATTTTGCCACGTACAAAGCGAAATAGAAACTTAAGCTTCATATGCAAACAAATGTAGAATTTTTCTTCTGACACAAAAATCAGGTTTAATTCCTGAACGAAGAAATGCAATATTTATATTGATTCGCTTCAATAATAATTCGAACGTTTTATAAATAGAATTACAAATACACACTGTAAATCAATAAATACACCGTGTGAATGAAATAACTGATTTTAATTTGTCTTAAAAACGAAAAATTTCTGAAATAAATTTTTGCGTCTTTCAAATAGTTTTAATAGTTTTGCGTTATGTAATTCACGAGTGAAATAAAATGAACATATTAAATTAAACAACCGTAGAGAGGGCCACAAATTTATGCTCGATCCGTTCAAAAAACCCTCAATTGATAGAATAAATACAAATCTATCATATTGAGCTTTCTCATGAGATCAAGAAATTGAAGTGTTAACATAAATTCGTAAATGGAATTATAAACGTATAATTCATAAGAACGTTAAAGATATGAAGAGTTGTCAATTATAAGGAAATAAAAAAATAAGAATAATATAATAACAAAGTAATTTAAAAATGCTTCTTTTCGTGTTCATTTCAATTAGTCTTATTTGCAAATGACTTTTCACAGTGTTTGTACATGAATGGCTTTTGTAGCTAATGGATTCGTTTGTGCAGAGTTAGATTGTTCTGTGTTCTGAAAACTTGCTGAAAAGATCACAAGGAAATGGTCTTTCTCCTGTCTGGATACGAAGATGAACTTCAAGATGATTCTTCCGTTTGAAACTCTTTCCACAATGGCAACACTTGTAAGATCAATCTCCTGAGTGAATGAGCATATGATTATTAATGCTGGATTTACAATCAGTAGAGTACGAACACATTGAACAAGGATATCTTCGGCCTTTAAAATCCCTCGGTGGCTGTTCTTGTGCCTGGACAGGTAACGTAATGATTTAAAACTGCACTGGCAGATGTCACATTCATAAACACTTTGGCCTATGATAGAGGGTAGAAACAAATAATTCAATAAACATTTTTATAAGCATTTTCTTAGCAGTATATTTTTATTTTCAGGAAATTTATTTTAAAAAACATTTAACCATTTAGTATTAGATTTAAAAAGAATTTACTAGATTATAATAAAATAAAATAAAAATGATTTAAAACTAAACGATCAAAATTTGAAACAGGAAATTGAACATTAGCAAATATGGTTTAATAAAGCATGAAATAATTAGCAGTGATGTACAGGAAAATCTCGGGGCCTCCCCCCCGCAAGAAATGTCTCGGGGGGCCCTTTTGGTTTACTTAATGTGCATCTTCATATACTTGAACCTTAATTAATTAAATCTGTGATATTTTTCGGATTTCGTAATTCATTATTCGACATTTCAGAATGAATTATATTTACAACTTGCTTTATAAAATATTGCTTCAGTTGTTTTCAGAATGGCTTAAACATAATTTGCATAAAAAGATTAAATAGTTTCGATTAAATTACTTTGACATGTTTCATTTTACCTTCTCTTGCAAAAAATGATATAAGAGCAATAAAGGAATAGGAAAAATTAGTGATAATATTTGGAAACATTTCTAGTCTTAAGAGTTAAACAGGAGATTACACTTATTATGAGAAATCGCTAGTCGGAAGGAAAAAATGACGTCTACCACGACTGTCATGATCTTACTTTAAGAAAGTTCACTGCCAAATTAAGGCTTTGAGAGAAATTGTGTTCTGCCCCACAACACACAAGAGGAATTTCTTATGGGGGGGGGGGGAAACGAAGATGATTGTTTACTCACTGTCTGTTATCATTCCTTCAAAGCTATAAGGAAATATTCCGGGCTATTTATTACTTCAAACAATTATATACCATGTTTTACCATAAATTTCGTTTATGTACAAATTAATATTAGAAAAAAATTAACAAAATTACCTTTTAAAATTTTTGTTATAAAAATTTAAATTTTTATAACAAACTCCAACTATTGACCATTGCGTTCTGAGGAACATATCGATTTCGCTCTTTGCTTCTGATGTCGACACTGTGGAATTGTAGTCCAGTCGGAAACGGAGTAAAGAAAAATATCACCAACTATACATTAAAGATATTCTCTTAACAAACTCTCGATTAAAATATAATGATTAAATTTTACATATTACAGATGAAAACAGGTGGGGATACGGAGCATACCTGCGTATCATCAGAAAAAAAAAGAGAAAACCTTTGTATTATATAGAGGTGTGGGGAGAGAAATGCAAACAGTTTCATGTTATCTCAAAAGAAAATCACATTAAGAGCTCAATACCTTCTTTATTATGATTGTTTAAGAAAAATATGTCTAAAGATCTCAATCAAATCTGTTTAAATCTTGGTTTCAAACAATATTTTTTCATCCATTCTTGGTTCCTTATACCAAAGTTTTGTGTAAAAAAAGTGTAAAAAAAGAGTAGTACTAATATTTGTGACCCGAACCCATGCATCCCAGTTACATGCCAAATGTTTAACCCACTAAACTACCACCAGCGCCACAATATATCCACTAATGGGTGACTTTTAAATCTTCCCGACTTGTCCCTCATGGCGCCATCTATGATCGAGAAAGGCAACTTTCTAATATTTTTCAGATTGAAGTCACTCACTCTGAAGCGTTATTTAATGCAAAAATCAGTGAATAAAAATACACAGATTAACCGTTGACATAGAATGTTTCACAAACAGGTAATCTGAGTATTTAATATTCACTGATTATTCCATTAACAACACTTTAATGTGAATGACTTCCATACTGAGCAAATTCGGAAAGTTATCTTTCCCGACAGATAGCGACACGACGGACAAGGTTCGGAATATTTAAATTAAAAAATTAGTGGATAAATGACGGCGTTGGTGATATTTTAATATCTAGCATACCTGACATGTAACTGGGATGTGTGGGTTCGAGTCGCACTCATCGATGAAACTAATGTTTTCCGCATAAGTATATTTTAGACATTTCGAATAACCTGCTTAAAATTTAACCAAAAATGCCTGATATGCTAAAAACATGTCAAAAGATCTTTAACTTTCAAAATATCTTTTCATTTAAAAATGAATGTCATTGGAAAAAGGGAACACGGATGGACTTGGAAAGGCTGCCGTCCAAAGGATGGGAAGTTCAGCTGTGGCACCGTTCACATGAGAGCAATCCCCTGTGCATGTTAAAGAATCAGCTGGATGGTCTTGATGGGAGACTTCCATCTGTCTCTTAGCAACTGTCCACTGGGTTGCCTTCTCTCAATCTTCTATGAGTCCTTTACAGAAATAACACTAGTAAATAACTTAAGCAGAAATCTCTAATTCTTTAAATACTCAACTAATAAAACCGCGAAAATTCTTTTTGAAGATTTTCTTCCATATATCTCTTCCACATATCACCCATGAATCTTACATATAGAAATAATCTCTGACACATGTCTCATATATGGAATATCTGACCCATGAGTCTCATATATGGAATATCTGACCCATGAGTCTCATATATGGAATATCTTACCCATAATATCTCTTCCATATATGACCCATGAGTTTCGTATATGGAATATCTGACTCATAATATATCTTCCATATATGACCTATGAATTTCATATATAGAATATTCTGACCCATGAGCTTTATATATGGAATATTTTACCCATGAGTTTCATATATGGAATATATGACCCATGAGTTTCATATATGGAATATATGACCCATGAGTTTCATATATGGAATATATGACCCATATCTTTTCCATATATAACCCATGAGTTTCATATATGGAATATCTGACCCATAATATCTCATCCATATATGACCCATGAGTTTCATTCAGTTATGAGAGGGAAGGAACCTTTTGGAGTTTCTCCTATCCCTAAAAGTTTCGTCATCATTTTTTTTAATTTTGATAAGTGGAATCGAAATGTAGAATTCTATGGTTTCTTTCCTTTCAGGTGGAAATCATCCCGCCTCCTTATTTTCTCATGGAGGAAGAATAAAGATTCGACTGAACCCGAATCCAGCCCTCACGATACCTAAAGTTACGATGAAAGGAAGAAATGTTTCCTTTTAGGTGATATTTTCATATGGGAGGAATAAATGTTTAATCGAACTTTTATTCCTCCCCCATGAAAATGTCACCTAAAAGCGAAATTGGCCATCTTAGCTATTATTTGTTTACGAGAACTTATTTCACGGTGATTTTTGGAGGAATTTTGTTTTAGGAAGGAAGGGATGTTTTGCATCTTAGCGGCACTTTTTTGCACACAATGTAGTAAATGGCCAGGTCGCAAGGACCTCAAAGACTCAGAGAATGTTGGGGATGGGGACCCCCTAGCCTGCTGTTGAGAAACAGAAGGTAATCTCCCTCAAGGCCATACAGCATGTTGTTTATCATGCACAGGGTATGACAACGGCTCATGGAGCCACGGCTTCACATCCTATCCAACGGACGGCAGCTTTTCCAAGCCCATCTTTGTAAATATATGCCTTATTGATCGTGGGAAGGGCGGGCAGCATAAATCTCAACACTGGCACAGCTGAGACTCGTACCTGGGAACTGCAGATTGCAAGCTTGGCGTATTACCAACTGAGCCACTCTCACCCCTTAGGAGAAAAGCATAAAAGTTTTGTACAAAATTATTATATTGCTTTAGCTGATAATAAGAGGAAGCTGCATGCCATTAGAGTTGTTTTTGATAGCACTTTTTCTGCACAGAATGAGCTAAGTGGCCATGTCTCGTGTACACCAAGGGCTTAGAGAAGGATGGAGGGTCTCCACTGGACTACTATTAAGAGACTGATGGAAGAATCCCAGGAAGGCTATTCAGCATATTCTTTAATATGCTCAGGATATGACTCTATTGCACAGAGGTCACGGCTTAATCCCATCTAATGAACGATACACTTTATATGCCTCTCGGTGTCCTCTCCCTCACCGAGGACAAGATTCTAGAACATTTGGTACTCGAACCAGGAAAGTGGAAATTACGAAACTGGGCGTTACTGAGTCAACGTCCGCCCCTCTTCATACATGAATTTATTAGTGCTATCTGTCGTCACTTAGGTGGATGGCATAATAATATAATATATAGAGCCCATAATATAATATAATATAATATGTAAAGTCCCTAGAGTCCATAACCAATATAATTATGTTTATGGGCTCTGGGAAAGAATTGATGTAAACGAGCGCCTTGTGCCCTTTTAGTTATAATAAGAGTAAATTGATACCGAAGTTGGTGCTCCCAGTTCTTACAGTTTCGAAGGAGTTCTTAATCAGACATACAAAGGCTTTCTGAAACCCATAGTAGATTTAGCTAATATTAAATCTGATTCATATTTAAGTGATAATTTTAAACGAATGCTAAAGAAATTTTATTTAAAGACTGTTATCTGGTGTATTGTGTGCTCTACAATACGTGATCGGCGAGGGAAGGTCTCTAAAGAATTTAAGCAAATTGTCGAATCCGCGAACTGCAATCGACTAGAATTATTTTTGAAAAAATAAAAAATTATACAGGAAGTACGCTCTGGTTCATTTTCACTTTAACTCAATAACTTGCTCTCTTAACAATCAATTGTTACAAAAAGAAATTTAAAGAATTTCATCATTCGATCACAGAAAGAGTATTTGGAAGAATGAAAATGATTGTTAGAAGCGATTCGTAAACAGATACACACATTGTTAGGAGTTTGATATAAATCAGAAAAACCTCAGGGTAGGTTGGAGTGGACCCACTGGACAACTGTAAGGAGACATAGAGAAGTCTCCCATCTCCCATCAAGGTCATCCAGCATGTTCCCATCAAGCGCGTTGAGGATACGGTCGACTTCACCCACGTCATTCTCTCCATTTTCCGACTAACAATGCCGACATTTGAGAGATTCGGACCTGGGGACTACAGTGACGAGCCTGACCCTCCCCTCCCCCCTGGAAATAAGGTAAGTCCATTAAGGAATGAGGTAAGTGAAACTAATTCTTTTGGATTTTTTAGGTGCAAATAAGTAGAGTATTAAGTTCTGTATATAGAAATCTTTGCAGTCTTTATAGTCATAAGGGAAAATTAATCTCTCATTTAGCTGGAGTGATAACAAGGTGGGACTCATGCTAAAGGCATCACATCCATCGAAATTTTTAAAATTTAATTTTTCAAAACTTTAAGAATTTGTTGTTCGTTTTATCCGTTAAGGTTAAGGCATATGTTACTATTACATTCCGAATTTAATTCATAGAACTAGATTAGATGCTACCAAATGGGCCTTAATATTGTAGTTCATTATTGATGCCCTTATCTCCAGCGCTAGCACTTGTACCCGAGTCTAGTCGCAAACAGTCGTGAAAGTGTTTTTCCACTTGTCAGCATGTGCAGTCAGCCAGCTCAGCCCTGAAAACAACAGCTCATGAGTCACATCCCCACAACAGCACACTTCCAAAAATACAATATATATATATATATTTAAAACAACAAAAATACGATAAAATCACAACAATAAATAAAAGTAAATGAATTGGAGAGACATGACAGCACTAGGAAAGATGAAAGGACTACTAGACTCAGAAAAGTTGGGAATCACTATCCTAGGCAAACAATGTAATAGGAGTAGTCACTCCCAATGCCCAAGGGCAGATTCAGGCTGAGGTGTTTTGTAAATTGGGAAACATTTCGACCCTTTTTCCCTTTTAATATATTTAAGTAGTGGTGTAGCAAGGTGACGCAGTTCCCTGGGACGAGGTTTCTTTTACTAAGCACTTAGACGTGATTTTTTTTACTGGGCCCTGGGATGAGATTTCTTGATTGGCCCCTGGGACGAGATTTGTTTACTGGACCCTATCCTTAAAATATTATGTTAGGAAAAAGATTATACGTTAAACACTAAACAAAGTTTTAAGTTAAGAATTTCTTTGTTTCATTTGCATTTTCTTAAAAATTTCAATTTATTTATTTTTAAAATTCTTACTCTAGAATTTTGCGCCCCTTTAATTTAGCGCTATAGGCGACCAGGAAATTCGCTTATATCAACCTCCCTCTCATAACGCAAATTCTCTAATTCGCAATTCGCATCCTCTAATTCGCAATTCGGAGTTGTGCTCGCGTTCCAATAGCTTAAAGCTTTATTTGCAGTCCCAATTGTTCAGGTGATGAAATGTATCTCAGCTAAACCTGCTTTCGGCGGGAAAGGGGACATTTCTGTGTTTGATCGGTCATTGTTTTTGTGTATTATTCTGTATGTTTTTCTGTCCGTCTATGTGTATGTGTGAATTGGTATGTTAGATTTTCTTTCTGTACGCATGCTATTCTGTTAGTATGTCTGTTGTATGTCTGTGTCTACGTATGAATGTTATTGTGTTAGTATGTCTATTGTATGTCTGTCTCTACGTATGAATGTTAGGGTGTTAGTCTGTCTGTCTGTATGTTAATTTTTCTTTCTGTATGTATGTTGTTGTGTTAGTATGTCTGCCTCTACATATGAATGTTAGTGTGTATAGTGTCTGTCTGTATGTGTCAATTAGTATGTTAGTTTATCTTTCTGTATATATGTTATTGTGTTAGTATGTCTCTTGTATGTCTGTCTCTACGTATGAATGTTGGTGTGTTAGTCTGTCTGTCTGTATGTGTGAATTATGATGTTAGTTTTTCTTTCTCAATGTATGTTACTGTGTTAGTATGTCTGCCTCTACATATGAATGTTAGTGTGTATAGTGTCTGTCTGTATGTGTCAATTAGTATGTTAGTTTATCTTTCTCTGTATGTTATTGCGTTAGTATGTCTGTTGTATGTCTGTCTCTATGTATGAATGTTAGTCTGGCTTATTGTGTATGTCTGTTGTATACGTACCTGTACGTATGAATGTTAGGGTGTTAGTCTGTCTGTCTGTATGTGTGAATTATGATGTTAGTTTTTCTTTCTGAATGTATGTTACTGTGTTAGTATGTCTGCCTCTACATATGAATGTTAGTGTGTATAGTGTGTGTCTGTATGTGTCAATTAGTATGTTAGTTTATCTTTCTGTATGTATGTTATTGTGTTAGTATGTCTGTTGTATGTCTGTCTTTATGTATGAATGTTAGTCTGGCTTATTGTGTATGTCTGTTTCTATGTATGAATGTTAGTCTGGCTTATTGTGTATGTCTGTTGTATGTCTGTTTCTATGTATGAATGTTAGTCTGGCTTATTGTGTTATTGTGTTAGTATGTCTGTGGTATGTGTATCTCTACGTATTAATGTTAATGTGTTAGTCTGTCTGTCTGTATGTGTCAATGAGTATGACAGTTTTTTTTCTGTATGGATATTTTTGTGTTAGTATGTATGTTGTATGTCTGTCTCTACGTATGAATGCTAGTGTATTTGCCTGTCAGTCTGTATGTGTGAATGAGTAATGTTAGTTTCTCTTTCTCTATGTATGTTATTGTTTTAGTATGTCTGTCTCTACGTATGAATGTTAGTGTGTTAATCTGTCTGTCTGGATGTGTGAATGAGTATGTTAATTTTTCTTTCTGGATGTATGGTATTGTGTTAGTATATCTGTTGTATGTCTGTCTCTACGTATTAATATTAATGTGTTAGCTGTCTGTCTGTATGTATGAATGAGTATGCTAGTTTTTCTTTCTGGATGTATGGTATTGTGTTAGTGTGTCTCTTGTATGTCTGTCTCTACGTATGACTGTTAGTGTGTTAGTCTGTCTGTCTGTATGTGTGAATGAGTATGTTAATTTTTCTTTCTGGATGTATGGTATTGTGTTAGTATATCTGTTGTATGTCTGTCTCTACGTATGAATATTAATGTATTAGCTGCCTGTCTGTATGTGTGAATGAGTGTGCTAGTTTTTCTTTCTGGATGTATGCTATTCTGTTAGTGTGTCTCTTGTATGTCTGTCTCTACGTATGAAAGTTAGTGTGTTAGTCTGTCTGTTGTATGTCTGTCTCTACATATGAATGTAAGTGTGTTAGTCTGTCTGTTGTATGTTTGTCTCTACGTATGAATGTTAGGTGTTTTTCTGTCTGTATCTGTGAATGAGTATGTTAGTTTGTCCTTTTGGATGTATGTTATTTTGTTAGTATGTCTGTTGTATGTTTGTCTCTACGTATAAATGTTAGTGTGTTAGTCTGTCTTTCCGTCTATATGTGTGAATGGATATGTTAATTTTTCTTTCTTTATGTATGTTATTGTGTTAGTATGTTTGTTATATGCCTGCCCCTACGTATGAATGTTAGTGTGTTATTCTAACTGTATGTGAATTAATATGCTGGTTTTTCTTTCTTTATGTATGTTAGTGTGTGCTCTATTATATCTAATATAAAAAGAAATATATTCTCGAACTCTCCTCGAGACTAAATTCTGGGCACGTGGCTGTCTTGAGGTTCTCCTTATGACTTGATCATTTAGCCCCGCTTTTGTAAAGAGAAAATGCCGCTAAGAGGTTGATTGCAAGGAAGAGTTTGAAAATGATTTGGAAAAATTAGCTCTCCAACAGAAGAAGAAGAAAATAATAATTGATTTTAATTCTAATGCATAGAAAAAAACATGTCAACATTTATATTGAAAATACTGTTTCATGTGTATCTTTCTCAAGTTAATTAGCCTTGGTGATTTGTCATGTTCTAGGAACGCAAAACATGAATCAGGCTTCTGGCCATATCTTTTAAAATTTGTAAATAGGTTCCATATAGAGTGTAAATTCATGGTTTAACTTAGTTGTGAGAGGTACTTATTACACACAATGAAATAAATGATCAGGTCACAAGGACTCTGAGAAGGTAGGGGGAAGAAAACCTACTTGACAAACGTTAGGTTGTTCAGCGTGTCCTCTTCACACTGGACAACCAATAGTACACTTTTAAATTAGTGTGAAATGCTCATTTTCGGTCCCTTCATTGTGGTGACTCATTTGACCTTCCTGATCTCCATCCACTAGTTGCGAAATCTGTAGTGGACAGTCGCTTGCCGAGAAGCGAAGGTGCTAGTGGAGGTTTTTGACTATTGGAGCAAGGTCTAATGTTTTCACTTTTTTATATTATATCTTGCGCAAGATACCATAAAATATTTCCATTCAATTCACTCAAAAGATAATTCTGATTCACACTTTAATGGAAATTTTATGGTACTTGAAGCCCTCTTTTTCCTTTCACACTAGCTGCCTATGTGTGGAGGGGTTTTCTCCAGGTTATAGCAAAACACTGACATGGGTGGTGCCTTGACGTGGCGTCAGAGCTTCTCACTAAACCATCTGGCAGATATCTGTTAAATGTTGCAGTAGGTACTGTAATCATAAAAAACACTATTATGAGTTAGCATATAGTCGAAGGGAAACACTAATCGGCAATTTTTCCCGCAATTGTAGTATGGCAAAAACAAAAAGAATAAAATAAGTTATGTTCCCAGAATTGCAAAAGCATGCATTCTTTACCTGTTGATCTATATTAGACATTTAGCTGTCAATCTTCTTCCAATACTGATAAAAAATATATTTACCAGACCAGGCCCGGATTTAGAAAAAAATAATGGTGGGAGAGAGGTAATTGACTTGATTGAGAAGGAAAAAAAGTGGAGCAAGAAGCTACAATTGTATTGTAATATAACAATTCCCCCTTCGTCTTAAATATGTCTAAAAAGTTTTAGAAAAATCTATAAAATAGATACTAACTTTCAGAATGTTTTTGCTCTGTTACATTACTGAGCATTCTCAAAGGAGATCAATCCTCACACATACAGACCTAATATATGTCACCCAATTGTAGGCTAATTTGAAATTCCATACTATCAAAACGAGGTAATTTGAAATCAGCAGATAAATAATCTCAACTCTGTCATTATACAGAGTGTACAAAAAATAATGTGACTAAATTGAACACTTATAACTCTTGATATAATGAACGTATCTTTTATACAGATGCTCTTACAAAGTCACAAAATATAGTAGCTTTAAATGCAGCAACTACTTAAGCACCATTTCTTATACGGGCAATATCAGCTTCATAATTGGCCTTCATCCATGCCCTTTGAAGCATATCTGGAGTGGTGGGAAAAATGTTGTTAGAAAATCACAAAATATGGTATTGAGTAATAGCAAAAATGAGCGTTCTGGCACAGTAAAAGGGTCGATAGAATTTTATGAAAATCTATGGGAAACGTTATGGCGGATGAGGTAAAAAGTATTTTTCTGGTGGTATTTTGTGAAAATATGTGTGAAAATTCGAAACAATTGAAGAGGTGTTTAGAACGTGAAAAACTAATTCAATTTTTTGGGCAGATAAGGTTTAAACTAATTTGTTTAAACTAATTTTCAGAAAAATGAGGTGTGTGTGAATGAGATAAAAATGATGTGGTTTGTTGAGTTATCATACACCTTAATTAAAACTTTTATCTAACTAAAGCAATATTTATCTTATCAAATAAGAATTTCAAAACTTCTTTCTAATCAAAGTCCAAGTAATATTTTTCATATCCAACAAGAATATCAAAATATTTATCTAACCAAAGTCCAAGTAACATTTTTGCCTGTGAATATTTTTCTTATCAAAGAAGAATATTAGTATTTCGATAGATCAAAGTCCTCATTGATGAATCAATATATATATATATCTAAATGACTGGAAGCTGGCTATCAAAGAGGCTATCAGTTCAAATGGTTAAATACAAGGCAAAGAAGATTTAAGTTTACTATAAAAGTTTGAAAGAAAATGTCTCCTGAAATAAAAAAAAAGATTGTTCAAACAAACTTATGATCAGAAATGTTTTGATCTTCAACAACATTTGAACAGACTAATTAATTTTTTCTTCTTAAATAAGGAAATTTGTCTGAATAAACATTAGTATTTAAGGTGAATCTTTTCCTACAGAATATTTAAAGCTCTAATTGGCTGGCTTCCTACATTGTGGAATTTGTCATCCTCTGCTGGAAGGTAAGTGATAAATAAGAAATATTTAAATCTAGTAGTATAGAATAATTTTGAGAATGTATGAAATTTGTATAGAGAGAGAAGAATTTTTTTTAATGTTATCGTACTTAATTCAAACTAAATATAAATCATTTATTTAATTTCAATTGACTGATTTCATTATTTTAGAGTTCACTGCACCTCAATATTAAACTGCACGGTCTGGTTGGACCTCCGTAGCCCATTGCTGCTTCAGGATGATGATGATGATTTGTGTTGTCTTTCTGCTAAGGTCTCGCATTCCTCACAGATCTTCTCTGTGGCGTATTAAACTGACAGTTTCATTTCCGACTTCTGTGGCAAACAATTGCTTGAGGGAGAGTTTATTTTATTGTTTTATTGAACAAAATACGCAATGGACCGTCTGCGAGAGTAAATAATAAGTAATAAATAAAAACTCCCTCCAGCAGATACTTTCCGGTCTGACAGGAGCCTGTCAGTTTATACACATTAATGGAAGATCTGTGACGATGGCTCGACCTCAGCAGAAAAACAACAAGAGCATCCATGCCTACCCGGGGTTCGAACAGGGTTCCTTAGATCAGTAGCCAAGAGCGCTAATCATAGAGATATTTAGAGTATGTATAATTACATAGTATATTTAAAAATTAAGGCCAAAGCCTCTTATACCACACCAAGCCTGGATTGTACAGTAACAGAAGAAGAAATTTTTAAATATAAATAAAAATAGAGAGGAACTGAAATGAATTTCTTAAAATTCGAACTAATAGCAATTAATTTTTAGAAATTTGCCAATACGTTTTTAAAATATTCTTACATATTTTAATATTTTCTTATGAATAAATTCATATATATATATATTTAATATTAATTTAGAGAATAATTTCTTAGAAAATGTGAACCAGCTGCTGCCTCTTCCGTTTAAACCTAGGGAAGCGGGGAGGGGGAGATATTTGAAGAAGTTTCTTCCGAACTTCTTCAAGTATTCTTTTTAGATTAGTTCTATTAATGTTGCTATGAAACAAAATCCTAAACTGAATTATTATAGTGTCAGAAGAACATTTCAGAAAAATTCCAAATGGTGAAATGTGTAAGTTAAAACTACACCCAAACCTTGGATATTTTTCATATTCTGTTGCAATTAAAAGTATAATTTTCTACAGGTATAATTTTAGACAGAAGTCATGTAAATAAATTTTTCTCTTAAATACTAGTTAGTGGTACGAGAACTTGGAGTTCAGACCTTGAAGAGTGAAGACGTACTTTTGCTTCGCTCCTGGATTATTTTAGTAAACTTGATTAGCTGGTATTTTACTTAAATTTTCCATTAGCCTTAGGCGAGATCGGGTGAAAACCCCGATGTCGCCTTTGCGGGAAGGTTAGTTAGGTCTAGCTAATATTATATCTTAAATCCAGACTCTCAGTTCTTACAATTGATTACAAGCTTTTAAACTTTACCGGTCTGTAATCAGACATGTTATTTTGTATGCTTCTCCTACTTGTGATAAAACCACCAGGAAGAATATTCGTAATATCTAAACTTTAAAGAATAAAATCACCAGATTTGCAATCAATTCTCCTTGTTTTGTTTCTAAACGTCAAATACACAGGGATCTTGACATTGATCGTATGCAATACATTCATATTAAACTTTACTAGAAAGGCAGTTTCAAATAATCCAAATGAGAATATTTCCTCCCTCATGGATTATAATCATGAGATTTAAACAGATACAAGAGGCCTAAGAACATTGCTTTCTCTCGAGAAAGCTTTGCATTTTAGCTCTATTTTATTGTTTATGTTTATTGTTATCTAGTCCCTAGGGGCCCACTCTTTGTTGTTCATGTATTATGTTTTATTTACTTATGCATTCAAGACCTATAAATCAGATGGAGATGGCTATGGAAACATTGTGTCTGGTAAAACTGAACGTACGATCTACGATTAATTAAGTGCCTATTGTTTGAATCATCACATGTTTCTCGTTCACACCATCGGTGTAATAGTTGTTAAAATGAATAATGAAATAAGCTTTCGCAATAACTGTGTTATTATTATGCTATCATTAACGAACATAACGAAACTCTGAAATAAAGCGTAACACAAGGTCCGGATCAAGGAGAAACATAAAAGAGGGAGGGTGGAGGGTGGCATTCGACTGGCTTTTATTTTAGTCCCCTCTGTTCCAAAGGTGTTAGAAACATTTCCAAAAAATGCCTGATATATATAAATAAGATCACGGGATTTATATAAGATTTTTTTATACATAAGAAACAGATTTCCTGTATAATAGGTGCACGTTACAGGAAAAGCTGGCTCACCCGTGTCTTGTTGATATTAACATATCTAATTATTATAAATGAATGGAAAAGAAAAAAATTTTGGATAGGATAGCACCTTCTTAATCTCGTAAAAGATTAAAAGACGCCCTCTAAGGAGAGAGAAACTTTTAAACGAAATTTGTAAAACGATCTATTGAAGTCAGTATTGGGAATTTTGGATAGTAAAGTGTCATAGTGAAGTTTACATTGATATAATCGATTTCGTCATTTACTCTCAATATATCCGAACTGAAAGTGCATAATGTGGAAACAAATTCAGCTAACTCTGTTGTCTCACGGGTAAAATAATCTCGGACATTAACACTAATTATGGTGAAGGAAAATTGAGTTTGTTTCGATTCAGAATTTACCAAACTATCCTTCAGAATATGAGAGTTATGGCAGAATCTTGGTGGGGGACAACAGGGATGAAAGCGTTCCCCCCTCCCCATCCATCCTAGAAACTTAGAATTTGGATATCAATATTAAGAATGATTTTAAAATTTAACTGTGGCAGAATTTTTTGATAGATCATTAAGTGCGCCCCCATTTCTCCTCCCCACAGAATTCCTGAATCCGTCGCTGTATATGAGGAATATAAAATTGATTTCAATGTTACTTCTTGGTTAACGAGAAACGTACAATATTTATTTCAATAAAAGTCTGTTGTCGTTTTCTTAATAATATGATGCCAAATAATCATCAAATGTGAATTTTCTTCGAGCACATGACTTTTGTAAGATATTACTCTTTGCATCCCATAACATAAAATTTTGTTGCATTTCAGCGAATCACGCTTAGTGACAATGGTTTTCTTTTTCGACATGAGGGGTCCTCCACCTCACGCTCAAATTCTAATGCATTGTCCATTTTAATATGGTAGAGCAGCCACCGCCACGTGCGCCAGCCATTTGACTACGCCATCGCTGCAGCAAACTCACTCTGCCAAACATACTGAAGATATCACATTTACTCTCCATCAGAAAAAAAGAGATAAGTTGGAAACTGAAAAAGGTAAATAACAGAACAGTACATAGGAGGAAGCTGTTTTCCGCTCATTCACTCAGTTATAACAGAGATCACTCGCAAATCTGGTAAACAGATCAGACAAACCGACGGTGGCCGAGAGAAAGAGGGTTGCTCCCGTAAGAGGGCGCCACCGGTCCTAGCACCGAGCCAACAGGAAGAGCTGCAATTGTCAGAAATCACTCAAGGCAGCCGCCTGCCACCCACAGCAGATTCTTGATTAGCTCAGACAGCACTGAGAGACAGGCGGCCGCAAGTAGTAATGCCCACCAACAGATGCGGTGCACCTGTCGCTGACTCATTTCACCATGAACTGAAAGTCCTGACTCATTCCACCATTATCTGAAAGGTCCTGACTCATTCCACCATGAACTGAAAGGTCCTGACTCATTCCGCCATGAACTGAAAGGTCCTGACTCATTCCGCCATGAACTGAAAGGTCCTGACTCATTCCGCCATGAACTGAAAGGTCCTGACTCATTCCACCATGAACTGAAAGGTCCTGACTCATTCCACCATGAACTGAAAGGTCCTGACTCATTCCACCATGAACTGAAAGGTCCTGACTCATTCCACCGTGAACTGAAAGGTCCTGACTCATTCCACCATGAACGGAAAGGTCCTGACTCATTCCACCATGAACTGAAAGGTCCTGACTCATTCCACCATGAACTGAAAGGTCCTGACTCATTCCACCATGAACTGAAAGGTCCTGCTCATTCCACCATGAACTGAAAGGTCCTGCTCATTCCATCATGAACTGAAAGGTCCTGACTCATTCCATCATGAACTGAAAGGTCCTGACTCATTCCACCATGAACTGAAAGGTCCTGACTCATTCCACCGTGAACTGAAAGGTCCTCACTCATTCCACCATGAACGGAAAGGTCCTGACTCATTCCACCATGAACTGAAAGGTCCTGACTCATTCCACCATGTCCTGACTCATTCCATCATGAACTGAAAGGTCCTGACTCATTCCACCATGAACTGAAAAGTCCTGACTTATTCCACCATGAACTGAAAAGTCCTGACTCATTCCACCATGAACTGAAAGGTCCTGACTCATTCCACCATGAACTGAAAGGTCCTGACTCATTCCACCATGAACTGAAAGGTCCTGACTCATTCCACCATGAACTGAAAGGTCCTGACTCATTCCACCATGAACTGAAAGGTCCTGACTCATTCCACCGTGAACTGAAAGGTCCTCACTCATTCCACCATGAACGGAAAGGTCCTGACTCATTCCACCATGAACTAAAAGGTCCTGACTCATTCCACCATGAACTGAAAGGTCCTGACTCATTCCACCATGAACTGAAAGGTCCTGACTCATTCCACCATGAACTGAAATGTCCTGACTCATTCCACCATGAACTGAAAGGTCCTGACTCATTCCACCATGAACTGAAAGGTCCTGACTCATTCCACCATGAACTGAAAGGTCCTGACTCATTCCACCATGAACTGAAAGGTCCTGACTCATTCCACCATGAACTGAAAGGTCCTGCTCATTCCACCATGAACTGAAAGGTCCTGACTCATTCCACCATGTCCTGACTCATTCCATCATGAACTGAAAGGTCCTGACTCATTCCACCATGAACTGAAAGGTCCTGACTCATTCCACCGTGAACCGAAAGGTCCTCACTCATTCCACCATGAACGGAAAGGTCCTGACTCATTCCACCATGAACTGAAAGGTCCTGACTCATTTCACCATGAACTGAAAGGTCCTGACTCATTCCACCATGAACTGAAAGGTCCTGACTCATTCCACCATGAACTGAAAGGTCCTGACTCATTCCACCATGAACTGAAAGGTCCTGACTCATTCCACCATGAACTGAAAGGTCCTGACTCATTCCACCATGTCCTGACTCATTCCATCATGAACTGAAAAGTCCTGACTCATTTCACCATGAACTGAAAGGTCCTGACTCATTCCACCATGAACTGAAAGGTCCTGACTCATTCCACCATGAACTGAAAGGTCCTGACTCATTCCACCATGAACTGAAAGGTCCTGACTCATTCCACCATGAACCTTGAACCGTGAACATAATTAAAAATTATACACAATCACATAATAAACAGAAAAAAAAAGAGAAATTATCAGTAACAAATGCCACATGGATCGCACTATTTGGACCATGAGAGTGATCTAATACAGATTAAAAACTGCAAAAAAAAAAAACTAAAATCGTACCGTCCTTCTACTCTTCCAGAAATCGAGGAAATAGCGTTTTTTCATCATTTTTTCAGTCACTGTACACGTGGTGTGGGTGTTCCAACCATTATCATGATGATGTCGATAATTTCTGCTTTTGTATAACAGATGATTTACTGTGGCGATAATTAAATTATACACATAATAATGCCGTTTAAGAATGTTTACATGAAACAAGACGTTGTGTAGTGTGCGGCATGGGATTTTCATCCACTGACGTATGTCCTTCCACACGTCCGTAGCAAAAGGACAATAAAACATAACATGTGACACTTCCTGAACACCGCCACAAAACTCACAAGCAAAGGGGATCTTTTTCAGGAACGTTTTTTTTTTTCATCCGGACAAGAGTTGGAAGGACATTGTGCACAGCAAACCACAAAGTGTCTTTACAAACAGCAGTAACAGTACAACGAGAAATGTTTCCCCATGCCTCTTTCCAGTGAAGATTTGGATGATTACTAACAACAGGGGCATTCCAATGAGGCAGAATAAGGCTGTATAAATCCGAGACAGGCATGTCATGAACCGGAGTGTCATTACTGGGCCTATCAAAGAATTTACACAGTTCTGGCAACTCCGGTTCTTGGCTGCTTTCGGGCCTCTATGTTCGCCATCCATTCCAGACTGGTGGCCTAATTTCCAGCCCACATATTGTCTGAAAGCTTCTCCTGGAAGTTCGGTTCTCTTGATATTATAAATTGCCTCTCGCAGGGAAACTGCTTTTTCCACGATCCTGGGTGCCTCATATTAAGATGACCTTTGTTGCAAGGGAAAAAATTCATTAATCTAGCGATTCATTATTTCGAGCCTTGCCAAATGAAATCAAAAAGTATTTTTGTAAAATTTGAAAAGAGTTTTTAAGAGGGTCTGAAAACTTCGCCTCAATAGGTTAATTTTTAAAATCAAAAGAGAGTTTGCCAATTTGGCTCGGTTATAAAAACAGAGCTCGATGCCAGTCCAGCTGTCAAAAATAATCTGAGCACTTTTCAATGTTGAGTTCCAAATTTTCTTGTGGCAACCTGATCTGTCAAAATACACACCAAATATTTTCACAGTTTCGGTGGTTGGTGCAATAATAGCCATATAATCCATTTTCCATTTGCCCCATGCTAACGCTCTTATCAAGATTAAGCTTTGCTCTAGTGGCTTTCGCATGCTTTTGAATATTTTAAAGAATCCTACCTAGAGAATATTTATTCTCGAAAACGAAATTTATGTCGTCTGCATAGGCGACAGATTTAAGTTGCTGACTGGTTTTTCCTGGGATGGGGATCCTCTGAAAAGCTTTGTCAGCCTGAAATTTTCTCACTAATGTTTCAATTGTGAACACAAAAAAACAGTGCGCGACAAAGGGCACCCCTGTCGTATTCCTTTGGAGACAGAGAAGTAGTCAGAGATGCTCCCATTCACGCTGACACCACTATCAATCTCAGTGTACATACATTTGACAATGTTCATAAAATTATTGACAAAGTTAAAGACTTCTAACATAAGTCACGTGAAATCATGTGATACTCTGTCAAAGGCCTTGTTTTGATCAATAGACAGCAGACAGCATTTGCTGCTTTTAAGAACAACAAACAATTGGATCACGAATAATGCTGAAAAGTTGGGAACGTTTTCGCCTCACCCCCCACTGAGCAAGTTTGCATTGTCTCAACGATGTCCGAAATAATGCTCTACTCTGATTATGGCAACCTTAGCGAGTATCTTATAATCACTACTTAATACAGAAATGGATCTCCACTCATTTACAATGCAATAATTGCCATCGGTTTTTTTTTCCAATAAGTACAATTTTAACTCTCCTCACATTAGTGGTAAGTTTACCATCAGTAACGAGGTCCAACTTTTCGGAGTGCCCAACTTTCTCTGAGCCTTCGGGGTCCTTGTGACCTAGCCATTCAGCCCATTGTGTGTAAAAAAAGTCCGCCCAGATGTAAAACCAACCATCCGACTATTGTACGAACACTCCTTTGAGGAAAATTAATCGTTATGGCAATATCAGCCATACGTCGGAGTTTTTAATTATGCTATGTTAAAAAAATTATGTTTATACAAGCAGTGCTGGAACTAGGAGAGAGAGCCAAGGGGGCATGGCCCTTCCCTTTCAGAATGCGATTAAGGGTAAAAGAGGCAAAACATTATTAAACTTATTAACTCATTTACATTTCATGCATTTTTCAAGATTTTTTTTAAAATTCCGTAAAACGGAGTGAGAAATGTTATATTGCTTTGTAAATCAAGTGTCTTGCCCCCATCTCCACACCTACCCTGGAGCGGGGTGGCTCACTCCGTAGTGCGCCAGGATCGTAATCTGCAGTTCCCAAGTTCCAGTCCCAGCTGGGTCGGTATTCAGCTTCATCTCACTTCCCACCTGCCCTCGGTCAGTAGGGAGCACCGATGGGCTTCGAAATGACGTCATCCGTCAAATGGGATGTTAAGCCGTGTCTCACTTGTGTGGGAGAGCTATACCCTGTGCACGTTAAAGAACACTGGGTGGCCTTAACGGGAGGCTACCATCTATCTTTCAACAATGGTTCACCTCTCCTAACCTTTTCTGGGTCTTCGTGTTTAATTCTCTTAAAGTTTTACGATTTGAAATTCCTTATTGAAATAAAAACTACCCCTTCTATTTTAGTTTAAAATATTTAAAGGTAAATTTTTTTTGGTTAAATCAGAAACTTAATACTTACTGTAATGACATCGGGTACGTATCATTCGCGATACGACAAATCTACGTAAACCTGTTAGTTTAGGCGCCATACTAGAATGTCTGTGAGAAATGAGAGACCTCAGCAGAAAAACGACACAAACATCCATGCCTCACCTGGGACTCGAACCCCTGTCCTTTTGATCAGTGCCCAAGCGCGCTATACACTCAGTCATGGGATCGAAATCATTATATACTCAAAAAATTAAATCCGGGATCACCATTCCGGCCACGACAAAATCCTTGACGTCAATTGTTACATTTTTAGCTCTAAAAATCAAATAAAAAAATCAATTTCCAAAACGTTCTGCTATATAATGAAACTGGGTACTGAGATTCAATTTCGGTAAGTGTGAAATTTCTTATAGAGAGTTTCCATAAATCGATGACTACCAGTATTAGAAAAATCAATGAGAGTTTTTAAATTTTATTTTCGTTGCATCCTAATTATTTAGTTATTTATTTATTTATTTATTTATTTATTTAACTAAAGTGTCCACAACAGACCTAGATCGAATAATAGTGGACACTTACAATACACCTACATAAAGTCAAACATTACATAAAAAATAATAGAAAGTAAAAGGAAACGAAAATACAACCGTATAGCCTGCTACGACACAAAAGGAAAAATAAAAAAAAAATACAAGAAAAAAATTCATGCATTAACAAAGGTGAACAACCCAATCTAAATCTTTTATACTCATACTAAACAAATCAAGATTATGCGAATATGCATTACATACCATAATTATTCCACATTATAAGTTGCAGTAAAAAGGCAATGAAGACGACGAGAAAGCTTGCAGCCGAGCATATGATTTTTTGCTATAAAAAAATTTCTTTCGGTGTTTCTTATTTTATACACACAATTGGCTAAATTGACCAGGTCACAAGGACTTTGAAGGCTCAGAGAAGGTTGGAACAGGGGACTCATTGGAACAGCTGTTGAGAGACAGAAGGTAGCCTCCCGTCAAGACCATACAACGTGTTCTTTAACGTGCACAGCTCTCCCTCACACGGAATACGGCTTAACATCCAATCTTACAACGACCTTTCCAAGCCATTAGTGTCCCCTACTGACCGTGGGAGTTTTTCGGAGAAAAATCTCAATGTTGACCCAGCTGGGAATCGAACCTGGGAACGGCAGTTTATGAGTCTCGCGCGCTACCGACTGCGCTACCCCTGTGTTCGTTGTAAGTTCATACTATATGTTAAGAAACCAAATTGGAATAAAACTTATTTCGTTTAATCAACTATACTTTGAATCGCTTACTTGAAAATTTCTGGTTCTCATATCGGTGTAATTTTTTGTTTAAAGATAATAAAATTGGCTTTAGCGATATGTTCGTTATTCTGCTGCCATTAACCGGCATAACGAAAGCGTAAAATAAGACACGGAGGTAGGAAACAATAAAGGCGAGAGAGGGGGGGGGGGTTGAGAGTAGCTTCTATTGTAGTATAGAAATTTACTCTCTGTGTTAGAGGTGCCGGAAATTTTTCCGAAAAATGCATGATATATAATATAGGTATATAAGGTCATTGAAAATAAATACTTACTGTATATGAGAATAATGATGCATGAATGAGACTCAGTAATCTATCGAATATTATTGGCCTTATCAATATATTGCATAAATTTTCTCTGCAATAAAGAAATATTGAAAAAATAATGCTGTTATGTCCATTTCTGAGAAAGAGACCACCGGGAGGCTATCTCCCAACAGCTGTCCAGTCGGTCCCCTCCACCACAACTTTCCCTGAGCTTTCTGGGTCCTTGTGACCTGGTCATTTAGTCCATTACGTGCAAAAAATAATGTCGCTCAGAGGTGAAACAACCCAAATTTGTTGATACAATAGGAGCCTAACGTTCCGGGTGTAAGTATCTGAGCAATTCCTTCGAAAATGCAGTTATGGTCTCTGATCTCAGATTAACGAAAGATTGCAGGGATATTAAAATGTTTCTCTTTCAGAGTCGGTGAAATTATTAGATAAAATTATCAAAAAATAAGATTTCGCAATACCCACGTTATTATTATGCTATCATTAACCGTCATAATGAGACTCTAAAATAAGGGTAAGACGAGGCTCATATCGATATTAAAATAAAGGGGGTGGAGTTGGATAATAGTATAAATTATCCCGTCTCTTTTATAGGTCTTTGAATTTTTTCTTAAAAAGTGAATGAAATATGCATGAAATCCCTCTAATTCTGTACATTCCTTATATGAGGATAATTATGCATGAATGTGACTCAGTAACGTATTTATTAAATTTGGCTTTATGAATATATCGCATAAATTATCACTGCAATATAGGAGAAAAAGGAAAAATAATAGCGTTGTTTCCACTTCTACTGCGATTTTTTGAGAAAGTACATCGCTAATGGTGGTTCTCGTTATACAGCATGGAATTGGGTTGTTTTACCTATGAGTAACACTTTTTTGCACGCAATGGGCTAAATGGCCAGGTCACAAGAACTTTTAACAAAAATTAACAAAAATTTTATCCTCTGTTTTGGGAGACAGATGGTAGCCTCCAGTCAATAAATCCATCGCATTTTTAACGTGCACAGAGTGTGGCTCTACAGCACACGGAAACATGGCTTAACGTTCCATTTGATGGACGGTGGCATATCCAAGCCCATCGGCATCCCCTACAGAACGGAGAGAGACGGCAGTCACAACCGAAGGCATTGGCTTGTGTTCTTTATGATATTTGTGAAATGGAATTGAATCGCTAAGAATTGGTAACTAATAATCGATACATAATCATTAATCGGTTCATAATCGATTAATGAAAGGACACACAGGTATATGTTACAGGACATATGCCGAATATCAACGGTGCACGCAGTAACTGATTGCACCATCGATATGCTAAAGGTTTATTTTCAACTTTTTAGAGCTCATATAGGAAGATAGGAATTTTTTAGATATTTTAATTTATTTGTATTATTTTATTATAATTTTGGCTAACAATAACACCGATAGAGTCATCTCGGGTTATACTTATTTAATTAAACGAAAAACGAATTATATAAATTAATTTCGCAATAATTTAGTAGTAGCAAATTATTTTTAATTTCTAAATGAATAAATTTATGCTTAGTTTACAATGAAAAATATATTAAAATAACACACAGTGACCATTTAGACCATTGTGTGCAAAAAGTGCCGCTCAGAGGTAAAACAGCCCAGTGCAAAATATTAAGTATTTCATGCTCTCATTGTTTTTTTCGGTATCATACAGTTAAATTATTCAGTACAAAAAGTTCGCAACTCTGATAATGATAGTGAAACACAAATATGGTGATTGTAATATCGTATATTTAACATTCGTCTTATTTGTCTCTTTAGCATATTTCATAATATGTAGAGTCAGGTAGAGTAACAATGCATAATTCCAGAGTGTTAGAGAGAAGAAGGCGGTAAAATTGAAATTAACTTATTATTTGTGGAAAGTTGCAAAGTTCTAGAAGTGGTTGTAAAACTTTTAGTTCCAAATAAAAAAAATCGATTTTTTCTTTTAAAGAATGATATTAAAAAATAAAATAGCCGAAATTTTTGATGCAAATATGTGTTTTGAACTAAATATTTTGAAGAAATTTGCATAATGTAAAAATTTCCTAAATTAGGTGAAACAATTTATTAATTTGTAAATTTTTTAATATTTTTCGTAATTAGTTGAAACAACCCAAATTTGTTGATACAATAGGAGCCTACGTTAACTAAATTAAGGACGCAAAATGGGGTTTTACTGCCATCTACCGTTTTTTGCAAAATTACAATTTAAAATTTAAGAAAGAGGTTAAAAATTTAATGCTTTTAATACTGACATAGGTGGCTGTTGAGTTGTTTTACCTCTGAGCGGCACTTTTTTGCACACCATGGGCTAAATGGCAAGGTCATAAGGAACCCTAAGGCTCAGAGAAGGTTGAGGGAGGGGAACCACCGTTCGCAGCCAGATGCTAGCCTCCCGTCAAGGCCATACAGCGTGTTCTTTAATGTGCAGAGGCTGTGACTCTCCCGCACACAGGACCACTGCTTAACGTTCCATCCGACGGACGGCGGCCTTTCCAAAATCATTCATGTCCCCTACTGACTGTGGGCAGGGTGAGGAATTTTGACGAGAAAAATCTCAACACTGAGCCAGCTGGGACTCGAACCTGGGAACTACAGATTACAGGTCTGGAGCGCTACCGACTGAGCCACTCCCGTTCCGACATAGGTGGCAGCAGAAACAATTCATTGGAAAGTGTTAAAAATGTATTTGTCGGTTTTAAACAAAGTTTTGTGTGGTTGGGGGGACGAATAGGTAGATAAATGTAAGAGATGATCACCACAATTAGGACCTAATTGTTGTCTGGAGAGTTGTCGTAAATTGCACTTTTAAATCCCTTATGGAAAATGACAGAAATAGCTGTTAGGTTGCTAGAAACTAATTTTATAGCGGACTGCCACCTGGGACACTGTCCTATTAAAAATAAACAAAAGAAATAATAAACGAATTTCAAATTTAGCATTTAATATTTTTTCATATTTAAATGAACATAATTTCATTTTTGTATTCATTTTCTACAATAATTATTTTCCGTATTATGTAGAAAATCGCAATATTTACTTTTTGAATCTGGACTCCGTCAGCTGCTTCAGTCGATTAATACAATGCGAATTATAACATTACTTCCACCGTCCGGAATCTTAGCATTATCTATTATGGCGATGGCACAAATGCGCATGCCCTGAATTACACTAGAGCTGAACTGCACGAGATGAGTCATCAGTTTGTAGTGGCCCGTGACTGTTGATTCGCTGAATCTACCAATGCAACCAATAATCGAAGATCTTGAAACTTAGAGAAAATTCTCATTTGACTCTGTCAGGCTTAACAAGTCTCAACTTTCCTGACAAGATGTGTTGGAAATGGGTGGTCAATTTTTAATTTGACAAAGGAAGGTGGTTATTTGTGAAGATTTTAAGAACAACATTAGATAGGAAAATAAAATGTATTGAACATTGGGTTTACAAGAAAATGTTACTAATATATTAGTATTCATCTCATCAGCAATGCATATCTGAGTCAAATACAATAAAAATAAATACCCCTCTCAAGCAGCTGCTTGCCACAGAGGTCTGACAGGAGCCTGTCAGTTAATATGCCCATAGTAGAAGGTCTGTGAGGATGGCAGGACCTCAGCAGGAAAACAACACACACATCCATGCCCTACCCGGGGCTCGAACCCAGGTCCCTTAGATGAGTAGCCAAGCGTGCTAACCACTCGGCCATGGAACGACTAGAGTTAAATATATGGACTTTTTTTTATAATCCGTTTTATTACCATATCACATTTTTAGAATTCGTTGCAAAATTTAATAATACATAAATTTTAAACAAAAATTTATTTAAACATAAATTTAATAATACATATATTTAATAAAAAGAAAATTTAAACAATGGGAGTTTTGAATGGATTTTTTTTTGACAGCAGGTCACAATGAACCCCAATGGCCTTTTTTTGACACCAGATCATAATGACCCCAATCGCCTTTTTGACTCCGGTCACAATGACTCAATGGGTTATTTTTGACATCAGGCCAGAATGACCCCAATTGCCTTTACTGACACCAGTTCAAAATGACACCAATGGCCTTTTTAAACACCAGGTCACAATGCCCCAATCGCCTTTTTGATACTAGGTCACAATGACCCAATGGCTTTTTTGACACCAGGTCATAACGATCCCAATCGCCGTTTTGAAACTAGGTCACAATGACCCAGTTAGCTATTTTTGACAGCAGACCAGAATGACCCAATGGCTTTTTTTGACACCAGGTCACAATGATCCCAATGGCGTTTTTCGACACCAGGTCACAATGACCCCAAACGCTGAGAGAAGGTTGAGTGAGGAGACCAACTGGACAGCTGTTGGAGGACAAATGGTAGACTCCTATCAAAGTCATCAACGTGTTCTTCAACGTTCATAAAGTATGACTCTCCCACACACGGGCCACGGCTTTACATCTCATCCGAAGGACGGTGGCCATTTCAAGCCCATCAGTGTCCCCTACTGACGGTTGGCCGGGCGGGGAGTTTTGCTGAGATCAATCTTAAAGGTGGTCCAGTTGGGACTCGAGTCCTGGAAACTAGAGATTAATTTCCTGGCGCACAAGCGACTAAGAAAACCCCTGAGTAATGTTGCCAGGTTTATAAATGCAGCTCAAGAGATAAGACAAACGAGGAAATGTTGTAATAAATACGAAAATAGCTCTTGTAAAACTTTATGAATAATGTCTGCATCACAGAAGGTAATCAATAAATCACTCAATTATATCACAGTGAATCGTATATGGCTCATCATTTCACCTCTAAATTAATCCATCCCTGATGACTGACGTAGGTCTAATTTTGAGGCAATTCAGATAATTGTTTTCGTTACAAACAATGGGAGTAATATTAAATAAATTGTTCAAATCATCGTTGAAATGTTCAAGTCATCTTTCAGTGAGGCAATCATCTCTTTGAATTAACATCTTAATCTCTCAATCACTGAATCCTATTCTGTTAATTCTCACACAAAATATTCACCATTTGATGCAAATCTCTCTTGCTGTACTATCTAACAGCATCTTCTGCTTTTCTAACCAGGAGTAATCAGTTTTCAACTAATACCCGTGGGCCATGAAGGAGAACCAGATTACAAAGGCATTACAGGGAGAACCGGGTGGTATGTGCATTATCCTGTTGGGAAATTGTGTTAGGCATGGTAGTGCCTCTGTAATGGTACGTAGTTATGGAAGCAGCATAGATCATAAACTCTTTGAAAGGATGATCGGATACCGCCTAAATTGGCACATAGAAAAAAATGATATTCTGAATAATAACTTTTATGGCTTCCGCACTGGAAGATCTACTAAAGACTTATTACTTAATCTAATCTCAGATGCAGAATATGCTTTAAAAATAAATTATATATGGTAGCTGTCATTATTGACATAGAAAAAGCCTTTGACTCCATATCCTTTAATATTTTACTATCTAAGATTAGAGAAATCAAAATTTGTGGAAACTTATACCATTTTCTCTTTCAATTAATTAAAGAAAAAACCTTCCAAGTAAAAATTAAAAAAACAGTATCCAATGTATACAAATTTCAAAATGGAATTGTTCAAGGTGACATTTTATCACCATGTCTCTTTAACCTATATTTAAAAGATTTAGATAAAATGTTTGACCATGGAATCCATTTTGGAACCTATGCAGATGACATCATCTTTTGGTCTAAGGATGCAGATATTAATCTAATTCAAAAAAGATTGCAATATACACTCAATAAATTAAATACTTTTTCAAATAGTTTAAATCTTAAAATTTCTATAGGAAAAACAAATATAATATATTTTCACAAAAAAGTCTTCCCCAAGAATTCAATCTTAAAATCAATCAAAAATCTATTTCAATTGTTAACAATATTAAATTTTTAGGACTATATATTGATTCTAAATTAATTTGGGGACAATATGTCAAATCAGCTAGGGAAAAGGCATCAAAATTATTTAATTTAATGAGATATTTAGAAAATTCAAAATGGGGATGTTTCCCAAAATATTTACTTTTGTTATACAAATCGATTATTTTACCAAAATCCTTTTATGGTATCGAATTATTTAACACTATCTCGAAAACTAAATTGAAATCCCTAGAAAGTTTACAAGCTAAAATACTGAAATTTTGTCTATGTCTTATACAAAGTTCTTTTAATTAATATGTTTACTTTCTTTATATGTTACTGTTACTCTGAAACGGCAATTCCACCTTTGGAATTACAAAAAAAAAATTATTATCTAACCTTATATTTAGAATCATATCCAAAAACAGAACACATCCAATTATAGACAAATTCATCAATAATTTTCAAGATACTACTATTAACAATTTTCCCGACAAAAATAAAGTAATTGAAATTATAAAAAAACAAATTAGCGGAAACTACTTCCCTAGCTTTCTCTTTTGGATATCATCTATTCCTATTGTTGCAAAGAACATTTATGGTATAGAATCAAAAAAATTATATGATACATCTTGCTTAAAAATCTTATCAGAAATTCATATCAACAATTTCTATCAAAACTTAATACATATTTACACTGATGGCTCTGTTGATTGTCACAAAATCACATCATTAGGAGCCTTTACCTGTCCATCAGAAAAATTCGCATACAAATTTAAATTTAATAATTACTCTCCAGTCATTATTACTGAACTCACAGCAATAGTCTTAGCCATTAATTGGGCCAAAAAATTTAAAAATAAGAATATAGTACTACTAACAGCTAGTAAATCATCATTAGAAATAATTCTTAACATTCCATTATATTCTAACTTTTCAATATTATTAAATGATATTTACATTTTAATATATGATCATTTACTTTTAAATAATACTATTCACCTACAATGGATTCCTGCCCATTGCGGAATCCAATATAATGAACAAGCAGATATATTGGCAAAAGAAGCTAAAGAATTAAGCAATGCTATGGAATCACCTTTCATGTTTAATATATTTAAAATAAATAATAAACTTAAATGCTATAATGAATTACAGGAATGGTAAAGAAATAACGCATCTCACACTAACCGTTTTAAAATATCTCCTAAGATTTCAAAATATCAAAACTATGGATTAAAAAATAAAGAAATCACTGCCATTCTTAGAATTAAAGTAAATAGAGCTTTGACAAATTCATATCTCTTTAAAATTAGAAAACTTGATTCTCCCAAATGTAATTTCTTCAATTCCATTCATACTATAGAACATATACTGTTTGAATGCATCAATTTTAATGAGGAAAGAAAATAATTTCTTGATAAACTTAAAAAATTTAACATTCCAACTTTCAACTTAAAAAATATTCTTGAGCCTACCAAGATTAATCTGAAACCAATTTTCTAATCTCTTCTTGCATCATTCCTGAAAAAGATTAATCTTTTAAATATTTTATAACTCTATTTAAATCCATTAACTTTTATGAAAAAATTTTACTGAATGAGTCCGCGAGGATCTCCTTTTCCTCGTGGGAATATTCATTTGTCGATTTCTTTAGCAAGCTAGCAAGCATAGATCATAGGACAGTTTCAACGTAGCGGGTTGCTGTGAAACTGCCATCAATAACAAACAGAGGTGATTGGCTGTTGTAACTAATGGCTCCTCACACTATGATGCCGAATGAAATATTTCTGACAAGAAAGGTCAGTGTCTGTTTTCGTGTTATTTAATATATATTCTTCAAAAAGGTAAGCATAAATATTTTCATTGCAAATTTAAAAATAATTCTCTACCTGTATATAAATTGAGAAATTATATTTGAATAAATATTCTTCGTTCAATGTTAAACTTATATCGAGGTAAGATGTTTCTTGTTCACACCATCGGTGTAATGTTTGCTAAAATGAATAATAAAATAAGCTTTTCACCGATACCTTTTCAGGCACCGATACCTGCGTAAAAAAAAATTGTAACATCTGGAAGGAATAATGACACTTTACTGAAACGCAGGTACCTGTGAGAATACGGTGAGATGTGCGATTAATTGCATTACCAAAAATTTGTTTGGATTTGTCCAGGTGCTGCGTAATTATTATGATATCATTAATCAACATAACGGAGCTGAAATAAGGGTAAGACCAGGCCCGGATCTAGAAAAACTTAAAAGCGAGAGTGGGGGAGGGGGCATGCGACTGGCTTCGTTCTAGTATAAAAATTTCCCCTCTGTTCCAGATGTGTTTAAAACGTTTTTAAAAAAATGCACGATATATATATACTACAGGAAATAAAAAATTCAACACTTGCAAGACTTATGCAAATGTGACGAAATTTAGGGAGGTGGAAGTATATGTAAATGCTGTAATATGTAATGATTAGGTTTTGAGGTCGATCGAAACGATTGGACAAGGCGTGAGCTTACGTCACAGGTGCGGATCAGTCAAACACAGATAAAGGCAACCAAACCTCCCTGGTTGACAAAACGTTGTGGAAATTGTTCTAAACCGCTAATGATGACCTTATGCAGACGTCGGCAGCCGTTCCAACTACAACGCAACTGCAAAAGAACTGGAAACAGATAACATATCGAATCCTACCAGGCGGAAGGCAAACAACACGCTTTTACAGTTTTCATTGCGAGCCTATCATCCGGCACTGTGTTTGCTCTTCATATCTGCCCACGTACAAGGTTGTCTTTAGTGGTGTCGCCTCAGACAGAACTGGAACGAACCAGAGTGTAGTACAATGGTGTTTAATAACGAATCTCGTTTTTGTCTTTATCAGCACGACCGTAGACAACGTTTTCGGAGTCATTCAGGGGGAAGGAACGCCACCCAGTGCATGCGACATCGTCACACAGCTCCAGCATCTGGTGTCTTGGAGTGGAGTGCCATTAGTCGGACATCTCGATCAGAATTGATCATCATAAGGGTATCTCTAACTGCCCAATGATATGTTCCCAACATTTTGCAACCAGCATCTGTCCCATTTGTTCAGTACCAGCAAGATAACACCCGTCTCCACACAACCTGCATTAGTGTGCAGTATCTACACTTGCAAAACGTTCAGGTATTACCATGGCCAGCAAGCTCGCTGGACCTTTCACCTATTGAACACGTCTGAGACATGATGGGCCGACAGCTCTAACAACGCCCAAGAGGTACTCCAAACAATGTCGCTGAAATAGAACAGCGACTTCGCGCTATTTGGCGTTCTATCCCTCAGGAGGACATTATAGAGCTGTACGATAGCCTTCCCCACAGTGTTCATAAATGCATTTCTGCGCAGAGCGATTGAATATCATACGTATTTATACCAATTTACTGGTTAAGTAAAGTGGTAATTTTACCATATTTTTTTAAAGTAATGTAATCAATCGCACATCTCACTGTGTTGTAACAGGTGCCTGCGTTTCAATAAAGTGGCATTATTCCTTCCAGGTTTCCAGGTGTTGCAATTTTTTTTTCCTCTAGTGTATTTTAGTTAGGAAACTCTACTGAAATCTTATTCTTAGACGCACCCCAAGCAGAAACTAAATTCTGGAACACCTTCCCCGAAACTAAATCCTAAGTATATGCCTAGCATAGGTTATGGTTTTCACACACATTGAAGCACGGTTTAATGACCCATCTGAAGGACGACAGCTTTATCTGAATTAATTGTATCTTCCTATCTCCGTGAGGAGACAAGAGTGAGTTAGAGGAGAAAATCTCGATGCAGGTGCAGCGAGGACTGAAACCTGGAAACATCAGATTACAAAACTTATACTAATGCTTATCTATAAATATATTTTATTTAGGAGAAAAATTATTTGTATTAATTAGCATTATGATATCTGATAATGAGTACTAATAATTTCTTTCTAAATACAATATGTTTATAGATAAACATTAGTATTATAAGTTAGCCAAAATTTCTCTCAGTCTGATCTAAAACTAGAAATATAACAGAAAGTTGAAAGAAAGTTACGATATTTTTAAATCAACACCATCTAGAACAGATGGCCGTTCCACTAAATTATAATGTCGATATTAGCCGAAGTAAAAATGTACAAATTCCTTAAAATTTATTTATGTTATTTCTGCTGGTAAGTTTTAAAAATTAAACTTAATAATAATGATACAAATTTTCAAATATTGATTATTTAGGGAAAAAATTTATTCGTATGTATTATTATGATTAATATATTCGAATTTTGTTTTTCCTAAGTAATATATATATATTTGTAAATATAAATCAGTATAAAGGTTAATTTTAAAATTTACCAGTACAAATAATAGAAATAAATTTATAATATATATTTATATGTTTAGAACCAATGATGCTGACGTCATAACTCTGTAGAACAGCCTTCTGTTCTAGGTGGTGTTGATTAAATATACTTACTGTCAAAGTACGTCAGTCAACTTTACACACGTTGGAGGGAATTAGAGTGATTAATGGATTCAAACATAGATAAACAAATTGTTCTAAATTGTGCAAAAAAGGAACTTGGTTCTATTGGATACTTTTTGCGAATTTTCATTTGTCACAGACACGGTGACGTCATTTTCGGTATCGTATATCGCCATAGATCGCGAACCTTTACCTGCCCTCTATAAGAAATAATGTACGGAATTAGTAACTAAAAATACAAATAGATTTGAACTAATCTATTCAAAAATAATTAAACACTTAACTTTAATAGAAACTGGATTCCCAACAGTTATCCTAACTCTAGGAAATAATTTTAACTTACCCTCACTATCTCTTAAGCTCTTATAGCTCTGAGAGACCCGGATGACACTCTGGGTCACTTGGATAATATTGAAAGCGGTCTGTTCACTATATCGGAATAACCCCCCTGGTATCGCCCTCTGTATTTTTATTCTTGTGCCAAGATCCTTCCCTTTCCTCGTCACTGATTTCTACTACTCCTTCATCCAATCGAAGGGCTGCAGGCCAAAGTTCAGGGTAGCTCGGACCCAACCTGACAAGCTACCGGCTGACGTCATGGCCTGAGCCACTGGCGAGCCTTTCTCCTTCCTTACTGCTCATGACTTCTTCTTTGCCACCCTCCCATCTGTCCACAGAAACTTTTCGATTCCAAATTTATACAGGGTTCAAACCATTCATAGAGGCATGTTTTCTATTGTCTCAGGAGGCGGCTGGTGACCATGCTCACCATTCACTTTTGGAATCCTCTCCTTGAGGTTTAGGCAGGATAGGGGGAGGGAAGGGAGGTTTTCACAAGTGGCCAAAATGTAATTTCCAGCTCAGTGGCACGAACCCAATGATGGGGTTTCGCCCCCTCTTTTGAACATAAGATGTGTGGCAGTTGCGTGATTTTGTATGTCCTTTGTGATGTATATTTCTACTGTCTACTGCACTTTGGACACCTCACATGCTTTTCTCTTGCTAGAAGGGGAAGGCCTTTTCGGATACCTATACTAGCGACTACAACCTTAACCCGTGGCATGTGAGGTAGCGAATGTGATGAATATGAATGAACACACGTGGTGTAAGCAATTGAAAACCTTGCTCGGGAATAAAAAAATAACGCAGGGAACTCGCTCTCCTCCCTGGGTAGGTGGCTTCACTGCAACTCACGAATATCCCATATTTAGAGGGCGCTACAATCGAAAAGTTTCCATTTCGCTTATGTAAGCTGGCTATTTTCTCCTTAGACAATCCTTGGTGGAAAGTCTGTGAGGAAGGCGAGACCTCAGCAGAAAAACAACACAAACATCCATGTCTTACCCGGGGCTCGAACCCCTGTCCTTTTGATTAGTAGCCAAGCGCATTAACCACTCAATCAAGAGACCGAAATAATTATATACTCAGAAAACAAAATTCGCAGTCACCATTACGACCAGGACAATATCCTCGACGTCAATAGTTACATTTTTAGCTCTAAAACAATAAATAAAAAAAAACATTTTCCAAAAAGTTACTAAGAAATTTCTGCTATATAACGAAACTGGGTACTAAAGATTCAATTTCGGTAAGTGTGAAATTTCTCATAGAGAGGTTCGATAAATCGATGACTACCAGTACTAGAAAAATCAATGAGAGATTTTTAGTTTCTTTTCGTTGCACCCAAATTATTTATTTATTTATTTATTTATTTATTTATTTATTTATTTATTTATTTCACTATAGTGTCCACAACAGACCCAGATCCAATAATAGTGGACACTTACAATACACATGCATAAAGTCAAACATTACATAAAAAAGAAAGTAACAGAAAATACAACCGAAACCTGCTATGATACATATGGAAATTTTTTTTTAAAAAATACAAGAAAATAATTAATCTATAATAACAAATGTGAACAACCCAATCAAAATTCTTTTATACTCATAATAAACAAATAAAGATTGTGCAAAAATGTATTATATACCATAATTATGTCATATTATAAGTTGCAATGAAGACAACGAGAAAGCTTGCAGTCGAGCATATGGTTATTTGCTATGAAAATATGTTCGTTAGATGTTTCTTACCTCTGAGAGGCATTCTTTTTCTTATGCACACACAATGGGCTAAATGGCCAGGTCAAATAGACTCTGAAGGCTCAATGAAGGTTGGAGTAGGGGACTCACTGGAACAGCTGATGAGAGACAGATGGTAGCCTCCCATCAAGACCGTACAACGTGCACAGCTCTCCCTCACACGGGATACGGCTTAACGTCCCATGCGACGACGACCTTTCTAAGCCCATTAGTGTTCCCTAATGACCGTGGGAGTTTTGCGGAGAAAATCTCAACGCTGACCCAACTGGGACTCGAACCTGGGAACTGCAGTTTACGAGCGTGACGCGCTACCGACTGAGCCACCCCTGTGTTCGTTGCATACTGAATATGGATAAATTAAATTGGAATAAAACTTCTTTCGTTTAATCAATTATACCTTGAATCGCTTATTTTAATATTTCTCGTTCTCATATCAGTGTAATTTTTTGTTAAAAAGATAATAAAATAAGCTTTCGCGATAGGTACCTTATTACGCTGCCATTAACCGGCATAACTAAAGCGTAAAATAAGGCCAGTGGGTAGAAAAAAAATAATGGCGATGGGTTGAGATTAGCTTCTATTGTAGTATAGAAGAATAACACACGTGTATCACCCTCACCGACATCGAATAACAATAGTGACTATAGCCAGGAGACATCCTTGGGTCACCGCTCCTCTAAGACACCTGGAGAAGGCTGCAACTCTAATAGTATACGGCCCCCGTCTTCGGCGCAAAAAGAAACTAGAAACTTTCAAACATTACTAAATGAAATAACGCACTTAAGAAACGAAATCAAAGACTTAAGGCATTCAGTAGAATTTTTCTCATCTCAATATGATACACTATTGAATAAATTTCACGAATATGAAGCGATGCAACTAGACACTATGAGTAAACTAGCTATCATTGAAACTACATGTGCAGATCTCACTCAAGAGAATACGGCTCTAAAGTCGCAAATTAATGATCTTGAACAATACGGCAGAAACCGAAATATCGAGATACATGGCATTCCAATGGACGACCAGGATGAGAAAGAAAATCTGAATCAGATAATGATCAACGTTGCAAAAGCGCTAGATATAAATAATTTTAACATTGAACAACTTGAAGCCTTACATAGACTGCCAACAAGGAACAAGAAAAAAACACCTGCGATTATTGCCCAATTTAAATCTAGAAACGAACGTGAACAATGGATGTCAAAAAAGAAATCGAAAATCTTTGCCAGTAACGTTATTGATGACGCTAAAAAAACGCCAGTGTATATAAATGAAAATTTAACTCCAATAAACAGAGAACTTTTCTGGAAAGCGAGGTGCCTAGCCAAATCAAAAAATTTTAAATACGTCTGGTTTCGGAACGGGAAAATCATGATGAGAAAAACTGATGGTGACAGCGTAATTCGAATTGATATGCAGACGAATTCCGACGAATTTTAAACGGGAAATATATTGTTTATTTGCTCCACCTTATTTGTTCTGCCATGGCTACTTTTCATTTTGATGAATTACCAACATATGATCACAACGAAAATGTTCTGTGCGACTATGAAGAAGTTAAGAAATGGTTCTTGACTGGTAAATTATGTTATGAATCTGATGAACATTTAAGCTTTCTGCATGTGAATATTCGAAGTCTGAAAAAAAACTGGGATACTCTCTGTGTTTATCTTAAAGGTATCTTGAATTTCTTAGATATTATTATATTAACAGAAACTAACATCCTCAGCACGGATGCTCCATTGTTCAATCTAGAAAATTTTAATCAACTTTTTGCGAGAACTCCTGGTGCGTTTGAACATGGGATTCTACTTTTCTTCCGCGACACATTATTAGTCAAAACGATACCTTCACTTGTAATTCCTGCTGAAACATTGAATATAAATATCTACAAGGGTAATTTAACTTTCAATTTACTTGCTATTTACAGATCACCAAGCTCGAACATTAACACTTTTCTTTCTAATCTCAAAAATTGGTTCGAAACAACTGATAAACATCGCAATCAAATACTAGTTGGAGACTTTAGTTTAGATATGAAAAATATCAGAAAACACATAGTTTCCAAATACGTAGAATTGTTAACCGAGTTTGGTTTCTCACCTATCATTACTGGTATCACCAGGAAGACATCATTGGTGACTCTCTCTCTCTCAGACATGCATTGATCACATTAACGTCCGACTTGACATTAGACTCGACACAAATTCAATGATTTTTTGCAGTAGGATCGCAGACCACTACTTAATCGCGGCAATTTGCGGAGGAAAAAAACTTGGGAATTCGTCCAATCACACTAAAAAGCTAGACAGCAATTTTAACACGAAAACTATCTTAGATCATAAAAACATATGCAAAGAAATAAGTCTAACAGACTGGCTGGACAGAAGCACTGGAAACGAAACCCCAAATTCAGAACTAATAGACGTACTTTATGAAACATTAATAAAAAAATAAACGGCGATTGTTAACAATAACAAAATTAATAAACTATCGGATGGCTCAAAAATGAAACAACGAAATTGTAGCAGAGAAAAGCAGAGAAATTTAACAACACCTTTGCAGACATTATTGTCAATCTCAGAGACGATAACCGTATACAGAATCTCTCTACAGTTCCTAAACATTTCCAACCTTCTGTCCCCTCAATTTTTATTCCTCCCATCTCAAAACAAGAAACATTCAAAATTCTAAGTGACTTAAATGAAAGAAAATCATGTGGATACGATCAGGTACACATAAAGCACATTAAAGCATGCAAAACCTCCTTAGCTGATTTCGTGATAAACTTTATCAATGAAAGCATATCTACAGGAAACATCCCTAATAAACTCAAAAGTGCTATTCTAAGACCAATTTACAAAAGTGGAACTAAATCCGATTGCACTAACTATAGGCCCATTGCCATCTTACCCGTCCTTCACAAAATACTTGAAAGATATGTAGCTAACGTTCTAGCCAATTTCTTGAAAAAACATAACATTATTAGTGAAAAGCAATATGGTTTCCAAAAAGGCAAAAATACAATTACACTTTTAACGGAGTTTTCTGACGTCATTAACGGAACTTTAAACAACGGAAAAAAAGCATCAGCTATCTTTCGGGACTTTCGTAAGGCATTTGATACGTTGGATCACGATATTTTGCTTCAAAAATTGTATATTTATGGTGTCCGGGGTATTACCCTTAAATGGTTTGAAAATTATTTAAAAAATAGAGTGCATGTTACCAAAATTAATGGCGTTTTTAGTGAGAAGAGAACAGTGTACACTGGTGTTCCACAAGGTTCAATTTTAGGTCCGCTTTTATTCATTATTTATATTAATGATCTAGCTAACCTTAAACTGAAGGGCTCTCTTTATATATATGCTGATGACACCGCCTTGGTTAACGTGAATCACAATATAGGAGACGCAGTCCGAGATACACAGGATGATTTTAACAAAATTATTTACTGGTCTAACATTAATCGTATTTACATAAATTCAGAAAAACCAAATGGATGAGCTTTCATTCACCAGGATACTATGATCTCTCATCTTATGCAATTAAAAACCACGAACCCTTGTGTCCCCACAACATGATAACTCATGACCCTGACTGCTGCGACTGTGATGTTATTGAGCGTGTTGAGAGCCATAAATATCTTGGACCCTACATGGACACAACCTTCCGATGGAATACACATATTCAAAAGTTAGCAGGGAAATTGCGTCTATGTGCATCTAAACTTTATAAACTACAATTTGTTGCAAGCACACATACATGTATTTTGGTTTACAAAGCTATCTGTGAATCTATATTGACCTATGGTTTGACAATATACGGCTCAACTAACCTCACAAATATAAAGAAAATAGAAACTATTCAATCATCCATTGCTAAAAATATAATCCCATACAACTTAAGAAATTCATTTTATCATAGCGAAGAAAGACTAAATTATCTAGGCGTACTCTCTTTTCACAACCTTTACAAATACAGCATCACTTTAAAATATTTTTTTGATAATCAATTTAAATCTAAAATCTCTCATGGGAAAAACACAAGGTTACAATCCAAAAATTATTTCCAACTTCCAAAAATATTAAACAATTACGGGAAATGTACAAGGGCATATACAATACCTTACGTGTTCAATCAACTGCCAAGGGAAATTATTTTATTAAACAATTTTAAAGAAATCAAAAATAAGACAAAATATTTTCTTCTAGGTACTAAATTTTAAATAAAAATTTCAACCACTACAATGGAGCTTCCACTGAAATTCATATAGTTTGATGACATTGTTTTAAACTATATCTTATGTATTTTCATGTAACGTTATTATTCTTCTCTCCTGCAGATAAGCAGATGCTTTGCGGGTCATTTGTTTAAAATTTTGTATAACTAACATGAATATGAATAAAGATTATTATTATTATTATTATTATTATTATTATTATTATTATTATTATTATTATTATTATTATTATTATTATTATTATTATTATTATTAAAAGAAATTTACCTTCTATGTTAATTTACTCTCTGTTTTAGAAATGTCGGAAAATTTTCGAAAAATGCATGATAAAACGTTGCAAATTTTAAACGGATGACACTGAGCGTGAGTATAATAAGTATATTTACAATACAAATTACAATACAATGCAATTTATTACAAAAAATGGATGAAATAACTTATAAACAAACTCGTAATTTATGCACCAAACTTCGTTTGGTGCATAAATTTCACGCACAAGTATATGGGAGCGTTCATGTCACGTTTTGTCATGAAGTCACTGCAGCTTGTTCATCTGTCCCCTCCTTAGGTCTTGTTCGTCCCAAACAATTTTGGATTCCGAAGCTGCTTCAGTTCTTCGATAAAACGTGGCCAACCGATCCAAGTGAACCACCTTGCACTCTGTAGTTGGACGTCGACGAATGCGATACACGACGTCATTAATCCTGTTAACTCTCGTATATGGACCTTCAAATGGTTTCTGAAGTTTTGGAGAAAGCCTCTTCTTTCTATGTGGATTGTATAGCTGGACAAGATATCATTGATTGAAAACAAATCCATTTATTTTACTGTCGTATCCCGTTTTGGTCCTCTCGTTTGGTAAGATGATGTTATGTCTAACGGAGTGATGGGTTTCTTCTAGTCATTGTTGTAATTCTTGTACGTATTGTGGAGTTGATACAGGCACTGCTTCGGGCAGACCATATAAAAGGTCACAGGGTAGACGTAACTCTCTACCAAAGAGCATCATGGAAGATGTCTGACCAGTTGCCTCATGCGCTGCTGTTCTATATGCCAACAAAAGGAGTGGTATATGGCGATCCCAATTACATTGACGGTCATCAACAAACAATGTTAGATGCTGTGCAATTGTCCTATTAAATATTAAATCTCTCAACCATTCCATCCTACTGAGGGTGTAGGTGAGTTGTTCTGGTTTTCTGAATGCCTAATAATTGGCAGATACCTTTAAACACATTGGATTCAAAATTCCGTCCTTGGTCAGAGTGGAGTTGTAAAGGTACTCCATACCTACTAATCAAGTTATTTACTATCATCTCTGATGAAGATGATAATGATGATATATTATAACAGAAGAGTGAAAGAATTTAAAATGGATTAGGATTTTATATCCTAGTAAAATTATATTTTTATTCAAAGAGTAACAAAGCGTTTGATATATATGATCAGCTATGAAATTCAAAAATAAATTTAGCAATTAAATGGAATTACTGAAGTAAATGTCAGCAGCCATTATCACATATTGATTGATTATCATTCTCAGAAAAAATAGAGAATTATTTTCTACAACTTTTAAATTTCAATTATGCAAATGACCTAAAATAGCTTTAAAGTTTTATTGAGTGTTGAATTGTTTTAGTAATGTATATTATACATGCAAGAGATCCTTGTATTTAATCTGAATAACCCCACACAACCTGAAACGTTTTGTGTCACTGTGACACAAAACATGTCGGTAATTGATATCTTTGCCTTGTCATAATTAAACTGTTTATCTCTCATATAACTTTACGTTTTTACTAATACTTATCAAATTAAGCTATGTAAAAAGTATTCATAATATTTTAATCACATTTAATTACATATATATTCTCACTCTAGGTATTAATCAAATGCCAGCTTGAGCGAAATCATTTTACATTCAAAATAAAATGACTGTAAGGTGTAGTTACTTTACCACTGAACTGTCACTGTAACGTTCATTTACATTACCACTGAACTATCACTGTAAGGTTTAATCACTTTACCACTGAACGATCACTGTAAGGTTTAATTATTTTAGCACAGAATTATCACTGTAAGGTTTAATTACTTTACCAATGAACTATCACTGTAAGGTTTAATTACTTTACCACTGAACTATCACTGTAAGGTATAATTATTTTACCACTGAATTATCACTGTAAGGTTTAATTATTTTACCACTGAACTATCACTGTAAGGTTTAATAACTTTACCACAGAACTATCACTCTAAGGTTTAATTACTTTACCACTGAATTATCACTGTAAGGTTTAATTACTTTACCACTGAACTATCACTGTAAGGTTTAATTATTTTACCACTGAACAATCACTGTAAGGTTTAATTACTTTACCACTAAACTATCACTGTAAGGTTTAATTACTTTACCACTGAACTATCACTGTAAAGTTTAATTACTTTACCACTCAACTATCACTGTAAGGTTTAATTACTTTACCACTGAACTATCACTGTAAGGTTTAATTCCTTTACCACTGAATTATCACTGTAAGGTTTAATTACTTTACCACTGAAATATCACTGTAAGGTTTAATTACTTTACCACTGAACAATCACTGTAAGGTTTAATTACTTTACCACTGAAATATCACTGTAAGTTTTAAATATTTTATCACTGAACTATCAATGTAAGGTTTAATTACTTTACCACTCAATTATCACTGTAAGGTTTAATTAATTTATCACTGAAATATCACTGTAAAGTTTAATTACTTTACCACTGAACTATCACTGTAAGGTTTAATTACTTTACCACTCAGTTATTACTGTAAGGTTTAACTACTTTACCACTGAACTCTCACTGTAAGGTTTAATTACTTTACCACTGAATTATAACAGTAAGGTTTAATTACTTTATCACTGAACTATCACTGTAAGGTTTAATTACTTTTTCACTGAACTATCACTGTAAGGTTTAATTATTTTACCACTGAATTATAACTATAAGGTTTAATTACTTTACCACTGAATTATCACTATATGGTTTAATTACTTTACCACTGAACTATCACTGTAAGGTTTAATTATTTTACCACTGAATTATCACTGTAAGGATTAATTAATTTACCACTGAATTATCACTGTAAGGTTTAATCACTTTACCACTGAAATATCACTGTAAGGTTTAATTACTTTACCACTGAACAATCACTGTAAGGTTTAATTACTTTACAACTGAATTATCACTGTAAGGTTTAATTACTTTACAACTGAATTATCACTGTAAGGTTTAATTATTTTACCACTGAACTATCACTGTAAGGTTTAATCACATTACCACTGAACTATCACTATAAGGTTTAATTACTTTACCACTGAACTATCACTGTTAAGTTTAATTACTTTATCACTGAACTATCACTGTAAGGTTTAATTACTTTACCACTGAACTATCACTGTAAG